>JARFJB010001785.1:2899047-2921547 GCA_036346205.1 Vesta saturnalis
CACCACACACACCACACACACCACACCACACCACCCACACCCACACACCCACACACCACACACCACACCACACCCACACACCCACACACCACACACCACACACACACACACACACACACACCCCCACACACCACCCACCACCCACACACACACCACACACCCCACACACCACACACACACCACACACCACACACCACACACACACCACACACCACCACCACCTCACACACCCCACAACACTCACACACACACACACACACACATCACACAACACCCACACACCACACCCCACCAACACCCACACACCACACACTCACACACACCACACACCACACCCACCCACACCCACACACACACACACCACACACCACACCCACACACCACACCACACACCACACACCACACACCACACCCCCACACACCCACACCACACACACACCCACACCACCACCACACACTCACACCCACTCCACACCACACACCCACACACACACCACACTCACACACCACACACCACACACTCACACACCACACACTCACACCCACACACCACACACTCACACACTCACACCCACACACTCACACACTCACACACTCACACTCCACACTACACCACACACTCCACACCCCACACACTCACACCCACACTCACACCTCACACACTCACACCACACTCACACACTCACACACTCACACACACCACTCCACACACACTCACACACTCACACACCCACACCCACACACCTCACACTCCACACACTCACACACTCCACACACCACCACCACACTACACACCACACCACACACTCACACACTCCACACACTCACACACTCACACACCACACTCACACCACACACCTCACACACCCACACACACCACACCACACACACACACTCCACACTCACACACCACACACCACACACTCCACACACACACACACACACACCACACACCACACTCCCACACACCACACACCACACACTCACACACTCACACACACTCACACACCACACACCACACACTCACACACCACACACTCACACACACCACACACCACACACCACACACCACACCACACACCCACACTCCACACACACACACACCCACACACTCACACACTCACACCACACACACACACACACCACACACACACCCACACACACCACACTCACACTCCACACACACTCACACACTACACACACTCACACCACACTCACACCACACACCACACACTCACACCACACACCACACACTCACACACTCACACACCCACACTCCACACACTCACACAACCACACTCACACCCACACACCACACACTCCACACACTCACACACACACTCACACCACCACACTCACACACTCACACACCACACACCTCACACTCACACACTCACACACTCACACCACTCACACACTCACACACTCACACCACACTCACACACTCCACACCACACTCACACACTCACACCACACCTCACACACCACACACCTCACACACCCACACACTCACACCTCACACACCACACACACTACACACACTCACACACTCACACACCACACACTCACACCACCACACACTCACACCTCACACACCACACCCACACACACACCACACACACACACACCACACACTCACACACCACACACACCACACACCACACATCACACACCACACACCACTCACACACTCACACACTCACACACTCACACACTCACACACCACACACTCACACACACCACACACACACACACACACACACACACCACACACTCACACACACACACACTCACACCACACACACACACACACACACTCACACACTCACACACACACACACACTCACACACACACACACCACACACACACGCACCACACCCACACAAACACTGCACACACGCACACACGCACACATCACACACTCACACACACACACACACCACACACCACACACCACACACCACACCACTCACACACTCACACATCACACACACACACTCACACCTCACACATCACACACCACACACCCACACACACACACCACACACTCACACACTCACACACACACACCACACCCACCCACACCCACACTCACACACTACACACACACACCACACACTCACACACTACACACACTCACACTACACACACCACACACCACACACCACACACTCACACACTCACACACTCACACACTCACACACACCACACACACTCACACACTCACACACTCACACACCACACTCACACACCACACACCTCACACACTCACACACCACACACCACACACTCACACACTCACACACCACACACTCACACACTCACACACTCACACCACACACTCACACACTCACACACCACACACACACACCACACCACACACCCACACACACCACACCACACACCACACACTCACACACTCACACACCACACACTCACACACACACACACTCACACACACACACACTCACACACACACACACCCACAACATACCATACACACACCACACATCACACGCACACTCACACACACGCACACACACACATACACGCACACACACCACCACACACCACACACTCCACACGCACACACCACACAGCACAGCACACACCCAACACACACTCACACACCACCACACACACGCCCAACGCACACACACACCACACCCCACACACGACACACCACACGCACACTCACACACTACACACACGCACACACACACACACACACACACATCACACACACACACACACACACATCACACACACACACACTCACACACACACACACTCACACCACACACCACACACACCACACACACTCACACACACACACACACACACACTACACACACTCACACACACAACACACTCACACTACACTCACACATCACACACGACTACACACACACACACACACACACCACACACATACACACACACACACACACACACCACACACACACACACACCACACACCTCACACACTACACACACCACACATCACACCACACACTCACACACATCACACTACACACACACACCACACACACACCACACTCACACACACACACCACACACCACACACACACTCACACACTCACACACACACACACTCACACACACTCACACAACTACACACTCACACAACACTCACACACTCACACACTCACACACTCACATCACACACTCACACATCACACTCACACTCACACACACACACCACACACTCACACACTCACACACACCTCACACACTCACACTCACACTCACACACTCACACACTCACACCACTCACACACTCACACACTCACACACACTCACACACTCACACTCACACACCACACTCACACTCACACACTCACACACTCACACACTCACACCACACTCACACACCTCACCACTCCACACTCACACACTCACACACTCCACACACACACTCACACTCACACACTCACACACTCACCACACTCACACACTCACACACTCACACACACACACACTCACACACCAACACACTCACACACTCACACCACACACACACACACACACACACACTCACACACTCACACACTCACACACTCACACACTCACACTCACACACATCACACACTCCACACACACACACACACACACTCACACACTCACACACACACACACTCACACACTCACACACATCACACTCACACACTCACACACTCACACACTCACACTCACACACTCACACACTCACACACTCACACTCACACACTCACACACTCACACACTCACACTCTCAGCACACACTCACACACACACTCACACACTCACACCTCACACTCACACACTCACACTCACACACTCACACACTCACACACTCACACACTCACACACTCACACTCACACACTCACACACTCACACCTCACACACTCACACACTCACTCACACCTCACACACTCACACACTCACACTCCCACTCCACACACTCACACAATCACACACACGCTCACACGCTCACACACTCACACACTCACACCACACATCACACACTCACACTCACACACTCACTCACTCACACACTCATACACTCACACACCACACACTCACACACACGCTCACACTCACACGCTCACACGCTCACACCTCACACACTCACACACTCACACCTCACACACACCACACTCACACACTCACACCTCACACACACACTCACACACTCACACACTCACACCTCACACACACACACTCACACACTCACACACTCACACACTCACACATTCACACCCTCACACACTCACACACTCACACACACACACACACACACACACACACACACACTCACACACTCACACACTCACACTCACGCACTCAAACTCACACACTCACACAGTCACGCTTACAAACACACAGACAAGATTTTCTTGTTCAAATTTTGTTTTTGGACGTTTTCGAACATTTTAAAGCGATTGAGCAAATAAATAGTTTTGAAATATTTTATAGCGGTACAGTACTTCCCTTCCGTTAGACGTGGAAGTAAAACTGGGAGTAAAAATTTCGAGCATATATTTTAATTGGTATTAGTTAATTAACTAGCTCATTTAATCATTTTTTGTAGCTTTCAAAAAATAAATAGGTATTTATATGAGTAAATAAACAAAAACTCTTTCAGATGGTGTTAACTTATCATTCTACTTCAAATTTTCGAGAAGTTGCTTCGCGATTAGAGTGTTCACGTTAGATCTGTTAAATTATATATAAAAGATTATTTTATAAATAATTATTGAGGCTATTTAGACTTTGCTGGCCTACCCTGAATAAAATCTATTTCCCATGATTTCTTTGGTTGTATATATAGAAGGTTTCACAGCCAAATTTTAATATAAAAGTTTTTTATATAATACTGTTAGAAAATTGTACTATACAAATTCAGATTGTTCAGACATGCTACTCTCCGCCATTGGTTAGCACCTATGGGCTTTAAACTGCGCTCAATGTACTTAGTTATAGACTGAACATTAAACAAATTATTTCTAAAGACAATCGTTATCAATTTTATGTTATACTAGTTCATTATTGTGTCTTTATTACTTAATTATAACGACACAATAGTATATTTTATAACCGCGCGGGCATAAAATGGGCTTTGTGGCCCGCGCGAGCATAAACACACAAGAAACAGTTTTTGATAACTCGTTTATAACCTTTAATAATAAAATTACAAAATATGAAATTTGAAGTATTATGTCAATATCTCCTTTCTTGCAATTTTTATACGATTGTCGCCTCTAGGGCATAAACGTCTACTTAGCACCTTGGTACATAAATAACTATTAATATGCATGCAGAGCAATAGAATGGTACCTGCATTAGAAAATTTTGGTTTAAGACCCACTTTGACATCATAAATCACGTGGCAGTTAAATTTAACCAAATAATCTTATGGATATAAATTTCCAATAAAAGCTAAAAACCTGCTTAAGAACGATTTATGGCTTGAGAAAATAACAAATGTGTGCTTATATAATTATTATTTTAGATAATTACAAAATCTTCCGTAACTTTACATCTGCAAACTAGAATATTTCTAAATCATTTCACTTTTAATAGGTAACCGGTATGATTTATGATAATAGAATGATAGCAACACAATTAATTAGTTAATTTAAAAATATGCACGTCATGTTCGCTACTGATCTAGTGATTTCGTGATTGACCTCGCTAGTATTAAATTGATATTAATCCCTTTTCAAATTAGTTTTCTTAAAGGTGTATTAATAATAAAAGTCTAATTTATTTCTAATGTTCTTATTTTTAATTATGCTTTAATAACATTTGTTAAACTATTATGTTGAAATGTAAGAAACGAACAATTTTTCTAATGAGCTTAAGGGACAAGACAAGTTAGACTAAGAGAGGCGGTGATATGGATGGCTGACTGCACAATCTCATTGTAGGAAGTAGTTGGTCCATATATGAGGTTGTCTTCATTACATAAAATGTTAAATCTAATTAATGAACCGCCTGTGATTGTTCTATACTTCTTTTCTTGTAATTAAGATTTACTACTTGTAATCAATCGTATTACTAGATATTATTATTTCATTTAATGCCATTTAAACTGATTTGTTGTGATTTTGCACAAGTTGAGTGAGATATAATCACTTGAAACTCCTAAGACATGAACCTTTCGAATACACCTTTCTATCTGTCGCTACATGGCTTATTGTGCGTTGTTAAGTTGTTCTGACAATATAAAAATAGTGAAATGCGATCAGGTCTTTCGTGCACTTGTTTGATAATGTGGGTTTGAACGAATCTCTTCTATAAGTTCATAGATGCATAAAACTATGTAGAATGCTCTATCTTGAAAGCATTAGAATTGGTTTGATTTACTTTTTAGGGATTTTTTAATTAAGGCATTATTAAAAATGACTGGGCAGAAATATTTTATTTCAGAGTAAATGATAATCCTTTAGAATTGTTGATATCGTGGTATAAACGACAGACAACAAAATGAGATTGATTAGTAAATTATCAAATTTTAGTAAGTTCAAAAACATTTATTTACATTTTTTCTCCTATTAGTGATACCAAACCATTCTTACCAAATGCAGAAAAACTGTAAACTGGAAATTTAAGGTTATTAACTTCTGTTCATTCTGGTCAATTATTTAATGTAATGCTCTAATATGTGATTTAGTGGTTATGATCATTTTAATTATAAAATGAGATTTACTTTAAATCGTTCCCAAGAAATTTAAGAAAATCAATTCTTATTATATGAATGTTACTTTAGTTTACAACAGTACCTACATTAAAAGGTAAGCGTAACAATGAAACCTATTGTAATATGAGCATCTAGTGGCACGAGTGGCGTAGTTATGAGTATCTAGAAGATGCGAATATTACAACAAGTCATTGTGACCCACCTTTTATAATTAACGAATTTCTAAATAAATATTATCTAATATGCGCGCTTAGTCCACCCATCCGTCCGCCCGCCTCTTCGTCCATCGTCCCTGTACTTACTCCGAAACGGCCTAAATTTCGTTACTCACTGCTAAGACATTAAATATATCGATTCAAAACACAAAGTATTCCTGAATATGTAACAAAGTATTTTGAAAAAAAAGTACGTAAAACAATTTAATCCTTAGACCGTATGGTGCGGACACAATACATAAAGAGTTGCATGTCTGCATGTGTATCAAATAACTCGGCCTCTAGACCACCTATCGACTTCTGGCTTTCCTTACATGATACTACATGTACTTTAATTGTGTCGAGTACTTCCATAATTAGGAGTGTAACCGCTTTTTTTTGGCTTACGTTACTTAATAATTTGTTTACCACCGTTCTAGCTCAAATCGGAGGTTAAAAGGGGGTGGTACGTTAAGTGGGGGTGATCGCTTGCTACTAGATTTTTTCCACACTGATCGATGAATGCAAAAAGGGTTTCATACATATATTTTCTCTATATCAATATAGTAGCTAAATATTGCTTAAATTAGCGTATTTCCTATATATTTAAAAGTGAGTAAGTAAAACAACACAAAAAATAAATACTTCAAATAAAATAAAAATCAACCATCCACCCTGGGCTCTGGAATTGGATTGTTGTTCTCCTTACAGTGGGCGGCGGCTCATTTAGGTGTATCTGGGTACAGCGGACAACTAGGTACCCCCATTAGGTTTGCTGCGAAAATTACATTAACTGCGTGTTTACACTACTGAAGGAAAATGATCTTAATTTACTATAAAAACTGAATATAGAAAGAAAACAAAAGGAAAATTAAACAAAAATACGAGAAGTCCGTTCCTGTCTGGTAGAAAAGGGCAGAAAACAGCTGGTTATATACGTTATTGTAACGTGATTTCGTGTTGAAAACATTTTCAAAGCGATAAGAAATGGTGAATAGTTTTAATATACCTGCGTCTAGATCACTCAGAAAATCATAAATGACTTGTATTTTTACAATTATTTATGCCAATTTTTATAATAGAAATCGTATTGGTACCATATAAATCGAACCTTTACATTTAATTTTTACCAAAGGAAATTTAAAGTACCTAACTAACATTTATAGGAGAGTAGGATAGGGAGTAAAATTTTTATCTTGAGCAGGGCCGAATGCGGTTTCAGGACTTCAGATAAGAAGTAAACTTAAAAAAAACTAATTTTAAACTGGTAACTACTTTACGTAACGTTTGCGGACTGCTAGCACAGTTTATGAAGCGGGGAAACCGAAATAAAGGTCTAATTGTGGGCGGCTTGTTACTTTCAACTCGTTGACTCTTTTCACGTTGCTTAGGTAGCCCGGGGAGGCGTGTTAGTGTGAATTTTTTTAATATGTGCTGAGTATCGATTAATGAAATCGAAGTTACGGCCCGTTGCGCTTTTTAATCGATACCCTGGGGGTCCGTAGAACTTAGACAAACATCCTTTCTATACGATGATGTAAGTGAAGGTACGTCGGGAATGAACATCCGGCGTTGCGCCGTCTACAATTGTGTGTATTTGGTTGTGTAATGAGTGTGAATGAGAACGGGAAATGAGAGCGTCTGTATATTTTTTTTGTTAGTATGCTCATGCTTATGGTTAGTATTTACTTATATGTATAATATATATATATATATATATATATATATATATATATGGTATTAGTGTGTCGAAGTACGATATATCCGTTATTAAAGGAGCTACAAAAATAGTTATTTACAAAAATTTTTAGGTAACTTTAAACTTCACATTATAAAACTATTTTCGGATTTATAGGGTGTTACATATTACAAGGGTGAACCAAACATAATTTTTTTTAAACGGGACACCCTATATATTGTTTCAAATTTAGATTAAGCTCATCTCCCCCATACTTCCAATGTAGGGTTTCACTACGTTATACAGGGTTCAAATTTATGGTCAATTGTACACGAAAATCATTCTCATTTCAACGTCCTGTATACCCTAGACAGTACTACCTAACAACAATTTTTTCCAGGTACAACTTTTTGACATTGGTACAGTGTTACTTAAAAGTGCTATTTATAACGTAATGAAACCCTGTATTGGAAGTATGGGGGAGATGAGCTTAATCTAAATATGAAATAATATATATGGTGTCCCATTTAAAAAATATATATTTGGTTCACCCTGGCAATACGTAACACCCTGTAAATACGAAAATAATTTTATAATGTGAAGTTTGAAGTTTGAAGTTGCCTATAATTGTTGTAAATAACTTTCTTTGATATCTCCTTTAATAACGGATATATCGTACTTCGACGCACTAATGCCGCACCCTGTATATACATATATACAGGTATGGAAAAATATTATCGCGGGTCTGACTTGTAATAAGCAAAAAGACAGTACAATCAGTTCACGTGCTAAGTGAGATAGAATACACAACAAACTAAAGCGCTGGTGCCATAAATGCGTCTCTTGAGTAGACTAGTATCAATGACACATTTAATTGCTACTGTCAACGAGAATTGAAAATCAGTGTTTTTGCAAGTCCGATACAATACTCATGTATTCTACTGAAGAAAAATACAGATTATTAAGTGGTACTATTTAGGAAGCACTGCACAAGAAATAATGGGCAGGTTTGCTTTTTGCTTTGAAAACAGGACAATTCCATCAGAAAGTACGATTATGTGTACTGTTTGTAAATTTGAAAGATGTAGATGTTTAAATAATTGTAGAAAATGCAGCAGCTTGATGTTAATGATGGTGAGCATCCTGGTCGTAACTTAAACGAAGTACTTCAAACTACTTCATTACTTTAAAAAACGTTCACGGTATTCGTCAGTTCCATTATATACCTCCTCAATTGAACATTCTCTCATTGGAAAAATACTCATTTTATCTAAGATTCTCTTCTTTCTCCGAATTCCCATTCTATACTTTATTTAAAATACCCGTTATCGTTCATATACATTAAAATTGTCAAATTCTATCATTGTAAATAAAATTTCCAAATTGTTATAAAAACAGTTTCAACACTAGTCCCGCTAACTTACATACCATATAGCGTGTTTAAATTGCAAGACCAAACTGTAAGCGCGACACCTCGTCCTACCTTACATACACTTACAGTATACACATTACAACGAAAGTTACTTTTTTCTCTGACAAACGTTTGACTTAACAAATATTTTACTACTTCACATTCACCAGGGATGTTCACAAAATTTCCTTGCCTTAACACTCTTCTGTAAATATTTGAGCTTGGTGCCACATGTTGCACAAAATATATATCCATGGATCAATTCTGATGGTTTCATCGATGAACAAGAGCTAAATTCAATGGTAGATGAGCAGGGTTAGCATTTGCGCTGAATAAATCTATATTCATACACCAAACTTTTTACGGATTCTCTCGATGATCAGTAGCCTATAAGTGTGGGGGTCAGCATTTGTGCCGGATATTGTTCAAAACCTATACTTATACACCAATTTCCTTTGGATCTGTCACCAAATTGCAAGTGAGAAAAATTCCTTTCATTTACTTGTTTGTATTTTGGGCCTTAAAGTTTGAAAATTGAAGTCAAATTGCAGAAAATTTTCAAACACACACACACATACACATAAACACACATGCATGCACTCACATATGCACACATACACACCCACACACGCACACACGTACATACGCACACACGCACACACGCACAAACGCACACGCACACATACACGCACAGAGAGTTATCATCTCCGCCATATCGGTATGATATTGTGACGGTCTTTTTGTCCATCTTGCTGTTGGGGATCGTTTTGCAAGGGGCGTATTACCTGAGACTATTACTTTGCTTGCTACAAAGAATAATGTTTGGGTTCTTTTTCAACCTTTAATAATTTCAAAATCATTGAGTAAAAATTTTAAATTGTTTTTATGAAAATGTGAAATGATTACCTTTCAGTTTTAACTAAGTGGTTTTAATATATAAAGGTAGCGTTCATTAACTAAACTTTACTTTTATTGTTAGCACATTTCTGTTTGAGTTAATGAACTTTAATAATTGCTTAAGAAACTCCTTTTTTCTTTTATCGGGACGCTCCAGCTAGCTCAATAATATAATAAACGGTTATTGTTATCACTTATTAAAATTATTCTCAATCTGTTATTTGTAATGTATTGAACTTGCTTCAATATTTACATATTCAGTGTTTGAATAAGCTTTTTAAGATTTGTAACAGGCAATAATAAAAATGAATCAAAAGTGATACCCGTTTAATTAAGCCAAATTCTAAACGCAAACTGTTTTGTTTATAGTATTATATAAAAATGGATCCTAATTCTAGGTTACTATTTCTTAATAGTAACATACAAAAACAATCCTTCATCAATGATGAGCGAAATATATGTTCGTTCATCATTGATATTTAAATATAAATTCAAAAAGAAATAAAACACAACAACGTTTCTTTTATTTACACTATAAATAGATCTTACTTGTTTATCACTTCGTTCGAGCTGGTAAGTCTTGTGCTTCCGGCTGACAATTTGAGGCCCCGTAAAGGCTCATGGCTGGAACCGTTCCCCTTTGTTTTCTCAATCTATTTTTATATCTTTGTTATAGATGAATACGATTCTAACTTTCTTTCTCAAAATTTAATGATCTTTGTAAATAATTGCTTGATATATTTACACGATCCAATTTTTTACTTAATTGTTCGGGTTTAACTACAAACAGCGTGCGCGACAAAATTCAAGCGAGCTACGAACGGCTATGCTTTTAATTATCAATGTTTTTTGGTTATTGTACTTTCATATATCGATTTGTTACACTGGTTAAATTTTCTTATTTTATATTTACCCCTCGCTATCGAAACACCAACTTGGAACACTTTCAATGCGCACATAAAACGCGATTTTAAATTTTATTTATTTTCACCAACTTGATAACATTTACACTTTAATTTGCTTTAGTCTTTCCTCACATTATTAAACAGAATATCATTTATATTTCTTTATCACTATACCAACTGAATTTTCGTTATAATTTCACAATTTAAATAGCAGCGTAACTTATGCTACAGTCTTCTCTTTCTAACCGTTTGGTCACCTTCAACCAACACTCTTGTACAAAACAGTCATGACCTGACAATTGCCGCGTTTATTTAAATGCTTTCTAATTTAATGTGTAATACTCGTCGAAACAAACTCAAGCTTTTCATCTTAATATTAATTATATTTACACACAAATAACCAACAACCATTTAATGTCATATAACAGCGCGAAATTCGAATTTCTAATGCATGCATTACAATATTTCTGTTAAGTTGTGTTAGTAAACGTCCGTCAGCCCGTTTTATTTACTAAAATGCGTTGTATAGTAACAAATTAATGTATAAATTTACACTCTATGTACAAAACATGGCATCGTGTAATCTATGTTTATGTAATCGTATAAGCCATATAAATGAAAAACAACTATGTGAAACATTTCCAAGGTAAGTTCTTTGAGAAACTGCACCACCTGGAAATGAAGATCGTCACTATTTATAAAGGGTGTTTCAATAAGAGTGCAAGATTTTAAGGTTCAATATAACATAGTTTTCTGTGGCAAAGTATTGAAATATTTATTGATTTACAATGTATACATTTGGGAATTATGTATGAAACAAAATATCTTGTAAATGGCCGCTATGGCTTTGCTGGCACATGCGTACTCTTTTGGAAAAATTTGCAATAACATTATTGAATACATGTGGCGGTATTTCATTGATAGAGCGTCTAATTTCGGCCTTCAATGCTTCGGTGGTCGCGGGATTGTTTCACGGGCGGTATGACATGTGGCACCGTCCTGCCGAAACCACATGTCGTAAAGAGCAATATCTTCCAATTGAGGCACAAAAAAACTGCGTTATCATAGCACGATAACGTTCGCCATTCACAGATACATCATTATCTGCCTCATCTTCAAAGAAAAACGGTCCAATTACTCCTCCAGACCACAATGCACACCAAACAGTGACACGTTTTGGATGCATTGCTTTGTGATGAACCATTCGTGGATTTTCTGAGCCCCAAATGCGTCAGTTTTGCCTATTTTCACCTCAATGGCTTCGTTCATCGAGGTGAAAATGGGCTTCATCACTGAAAATGATTTTGTTCACAAAATCGGCGGTCACCTCTTGTTGCTGAAGGATCCAATTGGTGAACTCTCTTCGCTGTGCATGGTCTGTTGGCAGAAATTGTTGAGTCAATTGGACTTTGTAGGCGTGGAGATGCAAATCTTTAGTGACAGTACGCTGAAGGGTGGCTGTTATAATGTCCAATTCTTGTGCACGAGGACGAATCGATGTCTCTGAACGACATCTACGAGCTCGTGTCGTGTGTTTCACATCACTAACCGAACCAGTACTTTCGAATTTTTCGATTATTCTTTTCACAGTAGATGAATTAGGAACATTATTTCGATCGAATATTGGACCCACTTTACGAATGGTGGCAATCAAACTTGCACCATTTTGATAATAATGTTTAACAATCAGGACACGTTGTTCTATCGTGTAATTCTCCATGTTTACTAACTCGCATCTGTCCACTTTCGATCTGTCACGTCATAATCACGTGTCATTATTACTGTCAAACATGGCGCGTAATTCAAATCTTGCGCTCTTATTGAAACACCCTTTATATATATATATATATATATATATATATATATATATATATATATATATCCTGCATCTAGCCCTATATTTTATTTTCCCATAAATTGCGACGTTGCCAAGCTGGGCCGAAAAATATGAAGACTTGACGAAAATTGGTGCACTGTAAATTCTGCCACATAAACGTTATCAGTGATAAACAACTAAACTTATTTGGTAGGTATGAAGGTAAAGGATGGCGGAAATGTCTGAACCTAGTAGAAGTTTCGTTTGGGGTTCGGGGTGTTTTTTGGATAAGCATTAATTCAGGAGATTTCAATTAGCAAAAACTTCATTTTTTTAATGGAACACCCAGTATATTGTTTTATCATCTTGTAAAACTATTTTATCCCTTCGAATTATGTCTGTATAATGTACTCTCTAAAATTGATTGTTTTTAAAAAAATTGCATTTTTAGTTTATGATTTAAAAATATTCATGATTTTTACAAGCAAGCTCTGAATGTAACGTTTAGAATACTTCTACTTTCGATAATTTTTTGTGACAAAATCAAACCATTAATTTTCTACCTTTAAAAACTGTCATAAAATAAATAGGGTATCTAGAAAACTCAAAAAATTAAACAAAAATAACTAACAACAAATAAGAAAGAACTAAAAACGTCAGATAACCATTTTATTAAATGTTCAGAATTACCACCATTTACTTCCATAAAATAATGTATGCGATCTTCAAAAGCTCTACTAGCACGATGTAACATATCGACAGCAGTTTTTAAAGGTAGAAAATTACTGGTATGATTTTGTCACAAAAAATCATAGAAAGTAGAAGTATTCTAAACGTCACGTTCAGAGCTTGCTTGTAAAAACATGAATATTTTTAATTCCTAATCTAAAAATGCAATTTTCTTAAAAACAATCAATTTCAGAGAATACATTATACAGACACAATTCGAAGGGATAAAATAGTTTTACAAGATGGTAAAATAATATACTGGGTGTTCCATTTAAAAAAATGAAGTTTTTGCTAATTGAAATCTCCTGAATTAATGCTTGTCCAAAAAACACCCCTAAACGAAACTTCTACTATGTTCAGACATTTCAGCCATCCTTTACCTTCGTACTTACCAAATAAGTTTAGTTGCGTATCACTGATAACGTTTTTTTGGCAGCATTTATAGTGCACCAATTTTCGTGAAATCTTCATATTTTTCGCTCCAGCTTGGCAACGTCGCAATTTATGGTGAAAGAAAAGATAAGGCTAGTTGCAGCATTTTACGCTGAATTCGATGATAAACAAATATACAGGGTGTCCTAAAAAAGTAAACTTTATGTTGTCTCGCTTAGGCTGAACACCCTGTATATCTCAAAATATATTAGAAGTGTGTATCTGCGCAAACATAACAACTTTCATTTAAAACATTTGTTTGTATTTTTGATCCTAAGTAAGTTATTGCACTTCCACACACTAACGGGCCACCCTGTATATATATATATATATATATATATGTATATATATATATATATATATATATATATATATATATATATGTGTGTGTGTGTGTGTGTGTGTGTGCGTGTGTGTCGTGCGTGCGTGCGTGTGTGTATATAATGATATATTATCTTGAACGGTTGGCTCAAGTTTTATAATCGAATTTTTAACAAAAGTAACCATTTTTACAATTATTTGAATACCATCAATTAACTTTCATCGAAATTAATTAACCTGAAATAATCTACGGTAACTACTTATTATAATGAAGAATATTATGTATGTTACATAAGTGGGTTTTTTCTTATCGATTAATCTATTATCTCCTATCCAACTCATATCTAGATTTCACATAGGGTATAATACATTGGTAATTGCATACCAAACCCCTTTCTAAGTATGACACGTTTATTTAAATAAATAAAAGATTATTCAATTGCGATGTAAGTCAAATTAAAGATTCATACACTAGTAGTGAATTATATAATGTAGTTGATGGTGGTTTAGGGTACTAATAACACTTATTAATTGACCAACGAACAAACAGCTGATTAGTGAAAAAGCGAGAGGGGCAACTGTACCGGTTGCGCCCACGATTCGACTAAGGGAGCTAGACAATATCGTACAATATTACAGGTCTTCACCTGCTGAAGTTTTAGTGCATTTTGCTACATTCTAATTCTAATATTTCCATAAACTGCTTTCTTTCTATTAAATATGATACAGGGCTATAATTTTCCCTATTCCTTATTATAAACAATATGGTGAATTAGTTACACGTTATTTACTGTATGTTGTATTTGAGTTTCTTTTACAGTACCTGTCCCTTGTATCTAAAACTGTCTAAGACATGTTTTAGGGAAACTGTCCTCAGTTCAATAATTGAACAGCACATAAATAATACTTAATAAATGTGAATCCCGGGTTTATATAACTCGAAAGTGGCCACTTCAAAGCTTTTCTTTGTCAGTTTCCCGTCGGGGCAGCTTCGCCTTTATCGACCGAAATGTAATTTTATAAACTTTGCACATCTAACTTTCCACCACCTTAGATTTTTTCCGGTATATTTCTAGCACGTCATAAATATAATACCGTTTTCGACCGGTTAAATTTAAACCTATCTATTTAAAACTGTTTCTAGGGAACATGCCTTCCGTAAAACGCGACAAGTTTACCCTCCACCAACAAGACTGCTCATATACAAATCCAACATTTATATCGTTTATATAACCATAGCCGTACGAAATATTTTTTACCTTATGATTACCTTCCATCCAAAACTAATTCTTTCAACCGTTAAGTATTTTTATTTTATAAACAAATATTCCTATAAATAACGTTATATGTCTCGCCATGAATAATAGTGCTGTGATGTTAATCCTAACGAAAAGAAAACAACAACAAAATTATTTTCGCTTACACATAAACTCGAGGTTAAATTTTACCACATAAATTATTTAAAAAAAGATTGATTTTTGAAAGCAAGCATCGCAACCAGCGCAATTTTTTTTTAATTACAATAGGAGAGATCATGTTATACTTCATGCGAAAGGTATTGTAATACTCTACGTATTCCTATAAAAAAATCGAAAATCCAATGATCGCTTCTCTGTGTTAAAGGTATTGCTAGAATGTTCTCCTTGAATCTCCGGACGACTGAAATAATGTGCAAGTGCACCATCTTGCTGGGAGTTTATTCCCATGCTTTGAAATTACCTTTTACAGTTGGAGCTATTACAGGGCGGATGACATTCTCCAATATATCAAGACATAATGGCCTAGTCTGGTTTTTGAAAGGTATTTTAGAATTCTACATATTTCTCTTGAAAATATGGAAGTCCAACTATACGTTGCGTTTTTAATGAATAATATCAAATTGGTTTCCTGTGGCAATTTGTCACCGTTCTATCAGTGTTAAACACTTTTAATAGTTAACTGTATAGAGTAGTTGGTGTAATTTTTTTAATGCCAGAGATCTTTTTATCAGTTAAAACGAATCTTTAAAGAGAGGTGTCCTAAACTTCATATATGCAGGAAATATTTGACACAGTTGATTTCTAAAGTCTTAAGAACTAGTTCTTGTCATAATGAAAAACGTACGGGTACAGCATCACTTCCATAACCCAGTTTTTCTTATTGTAGTACGTATGGTCATGATCAGTTTTAAAAACAAACTATTTTTTCATACAAGATGAAAATTGTTCATATGTTAACGAAACACGATTCAAATAGGAGAGAAGAGTTTTGCGAGATAATGCCTAAGTGAATAGCTTGGCACGTTAATTACTTGAAAACCACTTACTTCAGTGATGAATGCATGTTTTTTATTATTGGAAGTGTTTCAAACAAAATATTAGATACAGGAGCAATCAGAATATGTACTGGTATAAGGAAGTTAATGTACGATTGCTTCAGAAGTGTAATGTTTGGTTTGGTTTTTGGACCATTCTTAATTCAACAAAACCTGACAGAGGCAATATATCTTTTTCTGTATTATAAGTGTTTTGTAACTGTGGTTTCCTATTAGTGGAGTTGATCGGCCTATTTCCACAGTTTATGCTTTTTGAGCGCGACGTTTCGGAAGCGGACTCTGCTTCCGTCATCAGGCTTAGTCCTGAGAAAGACTGTTTTCGCAACTTGAGTCGAATTCATATGTTATATATAATTTTTTCCCAAGCACTTGACTACTCTCAGATTCGAACTTGGTACCTTTCACTTACTAGTCTGACACCTTTACCACTGAGCCACTGAGTAATCCAATATATGTTTTTTAGAACTTATTTGTATATTAGACTTTTTCGTGGTTGCGCAGAAGTTTATTGCGCATGTTGCGCCGTAACTTCTTGCGCAGGCGTATTGCGTTTAAACTGTTCGCGCATTATTGGAATTCACATGGGTTTCATTTCTACACTAGCGTGGCTTATTGGATTTTCTGCTAGTGCGATGTATGTGGCTTCTTTGAGTTTCCGACGAGTTGTGTTCTCGTCCTTTGCCACTATCTGTATGTTATCCCATTGGATGCGGTGGTCTTCGTTCCAGACATGTTCGGCGATTCTTGATCTTTCTGTTTCGCCCTTGCGGACGTTGTTCTTATGTTCCGGCGTTCTCACTTTGAGTGGTCTACTGCTCTCTCCTATGTATGCTCTGCCGCATTCGCATGGTAGGTTGTATACACAATACTTGGAATTCTGATCTTCATTGTATGGTTTGGTTTTGGTTAGTATTCCCCTGAGCGTTCTGGTCGATTTGAAGGCAGTGCGTATCTTGAATTTGCTGCCTATCCTTCTTATCTTAATATGTTGGAGAATACCAGCGATCCTGCAATAACTCAAACTGTAAAAGGTGTCCTAGAATAAAAATAACCTTTCAGCAAGATGGAGCACCGACACATTATTTCAGACAAGTGAGGAGATACAAGGAGATCATTTTCAGCAATACTTTTAATATAATTCCTATAAAATTATAATTTTTTTGTTTCATTATTGTCTACCTCGCTTTTGATCGAACTCTTTAACCCAATTCGTTCAAAAGTTAAGAGGAGGGACTTTAGATATGCACCGAATAATTCACTGCTCTCACGAATTACGATTTCAGTGAGAAAATTAATTAGGTAATACAATAACAATAATTTCTAAGCTAAGTTTTACATTATTTATTTTTAAGTAGTTATACATTTATTGAGTATATTCAACGTAATGAAGCAATAGAGGCTTCTTGTACAATTATACACATTTATTGTGTACCCTCTAATACACATATCTCATTAACGATACTATAAAAAGAAGTCTGAAGTTGCATTAGTTACGTTAGACAGTGATTATAAAAACCATCTACAAGTATTCTCGAATCAATAGTGATAAAATTGATACGACACGATCATTGCAAAGGATGTACAACCATTTCACATTGTAAAATTTGTCATTGTAATACTAAGACTAATGTTAAAGGCATTTGATGTCGCTGTTATCCTTTACATGTAAGGTATGTATATTACGTTGAATAAACTTCACAGCTGATTAAGATATTATCTAAAGTTGACTTCGTCCTGCCAATCACATAATGTTGCTCGATATATTCTTGTAACATGCACGTATGACCAACTTACTTGTATCTTTATGTTTATTTTTGTAATTGTAACTAATACTTGTAGAGTTTAATGTCATAACAAGCACTTTCGTCCTATTTTATATGTCCTTTCAAAGTAGAAGTATATAGAATGTTATTTATTCAGAGTTCACGTATGTTGAAGTATACTTAGACTATAAACGATCGTTATATTGGGTAGGTTTATTTAACTTGAGAGGTAAATGAATTAAAAATTATAACACTTTCAAAATATAAAAAACTTTATTATTTGAAGATTTCCGAAATGTTTATTAAATTTAAGAATACCACGAACGGGTATTGTTACCTTGTGATCACTGTGGGCAGTTTGATGTTTAATTTATAGGATAACCACCAACACCGAAAGAGTACAACACAACACCTTGTGATAATTAGGGTTGATTTATAATTAATACTATATATATATATATATATATATATATATATATATATATAATGATAAAGAAAACTACTCTGTATGTACATCAAATATCATCCAGCTCTTCTAAAGGTGATGGTATTAATGGAATAGTACTACTTTTTTTTTAATTTGCGCTTTGATTAGAAATTTTTAATGCAATTTCGGGTTTAATTCTCGGTTTTAATTAAATTAATTACACGATTTCGCGGGATTCGAAGTTTGAGTCTCGTATATAGTTGTTAGTAGAGAGCGGATTTTATGCATTATAAAATTCCAAAATATGTGCATATATATGCACTTAAAAATTGTAATATATGCAGAAAATATGCATTATTTTTTCCAAATATGCAAAATAAACTACCAAGAAAAAATGTGACTTTTACATCTTTAATAAAAAAAATTTTAATACATAATATGCAAAAAACTTTTACAAGAAAGTATTTACATAAAAAATTGAAACTATTAGTTAAAAAATAATACATAATTAACATAATACGTATTAATAATAATATAATATACTTATCATATGACAAAAATTATTTAGATAAAGGGTGGCTTTGGAATTCTGAATGTACGTTGCATGATTGATTCAAATCAAAACGGACATTTAATTGACATGTAGAGCCAACAACAAGCTGAACCTATCAAAGACAGTGATTTTGTTTACCGTGGCCACCCCTTATCTAAATAATTTGTGTTCATATGGTATTATAAATTTTAAATTATAGGTACTTAATACTCCTATGCTTCATTGCGTTGATTTGCAAAACAATTTATAATTATATGCTTTTCTATATTTTCTGGTAGAAAATTTTGACGTCTATCAGAAAGTATATATTTATAGGTGGAAAAACTTCTTTCCACGTCTACAGACGTTATAGGTGCATTTTTTAATGCGGTTAATATGGACAAATCTAATTGTACATCCAGATCTTCCCGATTTTCGTCCAGAATTTTGTTAATTTTAGTTAACAGCTGATAACCACTATTTTTTTGTAAAATTTCTTTAAATTTATTTGAAATAATTTTGCCAGGATTTCCTGGGGCAGTATAAATTAATTTTTGAATATTATTTACTAGTTCTATCGATGCGTTAATTGGCAATGCTTTCGTTTCCAATTTACAAATAGTCCCGCTTACAAAATAATAATGTGCTTTTAGAAATGCTAATTGATTGATTGTGCAGTTCTGATTTCTTTAAAACCGATTGCGCTTTATTGATACAAGCACTTGAATTAACGCCAATGTTAGACACCACCTTTTAAAGATACTTATTTTAAAAGGACATAAAAATTTCTAACTTTGAACAAGAGTCCGAAAATATTTCATAACCTGAGTTTCAACGCAAAAATTGAAAAAAAAAGTTAAATTATGCAAAAAAAGTGCAAAATATGCAGTATGTTACCAAATATGCAGTATTTGACCAAATATGCAAAATATGCAATAACTAATTAGTGCCAAATAATTATAATTAATGCGATTCGTATAAAAACCGAAACGCGTGGGTGGTACAATAAAATATAAGCAATATGCAGTTTGCATAAAATCCGCTCTTTAGTTGTTAGTATCTGTAAAATGTTTGAATTTTAATTAACGAACTAGTTTTGTTTTGCAAGTTTTTCCAACAATGAATGTATGATGATGCTGACTTTATATAGGTGTTGCGATGTTTCTACTTTTCGTTGACTTTTTGTTTTCGCACATATGCACTAATTTGGTTCTTTAATTTGTTTATCAATTTGTAGATAAAATATCTGCATTGTTTTCAAAGATTGTTAAAATCTGTATCATCTGTTACATTTTCTGAAACTTTGGCATGTTGTTGCACTCGATTTAGTAACCAAATGTGTCAATGCGCCCAACTCAGTCCTATGACTAGTTTTCGAGATACAGGGTGTTAAAGTTGAAAGATGCCCAGTTTTTCAAACTTAAAAGCTAGATTACATTTCTGCATATTTAAGCAATATATTAGTAAGTATATACAATTCAAACTATTTATAACTACAGGGTGAGTCATAAATATATGAAGGTAGTTTTTTGCAGAAACTAACTATTTTCAGGGAACCATTTTTTCAAAAGGTACTATGCAATATGGTATTTTGACGATAAAAGTTATACAACAAATATTTATTATACCGAATGAGCCACAATTTACAATTCTTTTTTTTATGACTTAATTCCTAACGATGTACTTCCGAATTGATTTTTGAGAAAGTTGATACTATTAATATATTTGTATACATAAGCTTCAATATATACAGGGTGATTTATTTATTAAAAGTTATTGTATTTTAAGAAAAGTACAAAAACCAAGTATTTAAAAATTTCCTCGGTTAAATGTAACCATTTTTTCAGTATATATTTGTAGAAGCCTCTTAAGAGTTATGAATTTTAAATCCGAGAATGAGAATGAGAGAAGTTGAATTTATTAGTTTTTCTTATTTAAACTGAAAAGCTAAATTGATTTTATGTTACCTATATAAGTGTGATGTAAGCTTAGTTCGATGTATATTAAAAGTTCCGCAAAAAATATTTACTATTACAGGTTGATTCACGAATTATTTACAATAGATTTTTGCAAACACTTGATATCTCTACAGTTTCGCCATATATATTTTATTTCTTAAAGTTTCTATCTATCCACTCACAATTTCGCGATTTATATTGTTCATACAGGGTGAACCATAAAGGCATACTGTCAACTACCAAAAGTAAATAGGCTTTGAAATTATTACGATACCTTGTATTTCGTGAGTGACTTTTATGTTAATTTTATAATATTACATTAAGTACGCATGAATATGGTTGTTTTATAATTACCTACAAAATATATCACACCTTGTTCCGATATTCGTGACAAGTTTTTATACACTAGGCAATA
>JARFJB010001785.1:2926547-2939047 GCA_036346205.1 Vesta saturnalis
AAATATTTACGCCAAGTTCACCTAAACTTCAATAAAATCTTAAGCTTCACATAAATGCCGCAAAATGCGATAATAAAACCCAAAACTCAATAAATATTTCGATAAACTTAGCACTAAAATCATTTGCTCCAATACTCCAAATAAATTGATAAATACGGTAATCAATTATTCAATTTAAAACAGAAAATACATCACAACAAAACTAAACAAATACACAAACACGATCAAAGTTGATAAAGTCGTTTAACAAGCGAGGAAATCGGCATGCAATGCCTAAATTCGGAAAAATACACAGCTCATTCCCAAACAAATAATAATCTGCTTAGTTTTTGGCAAATCCAGGTACTACGGCATCGGTAAGTTGATTCCTATAAGAATAACTTAAAAAAAATGACTATTCGCGAAACTATCGTATGCAAAAAACAAACAGCTGACCGGTCAAAGACCGTCTTACTTCATTATTACGTTACTTTATAATCTAAAATTTCTTTTAAAGTGACTTACTACCAAAATCAAAATAGCGAACGCTCAAATCGAGAAATTTTCATAAGTCATTACGTTAAAACTTAATGAAACTTAACTCAAAATTTCTCAAAAATAATTCAAACACTAGAAATCTGAAGATTCATTTCAGTTATATATACTAACAATGGTCGTATATTATGGCATTTATATATTAAATTTTAGTAGGCACAGTTACAAAAAAAACCCATTAAATTTTGCAATTCAAAACAAGAAACCAAACAAAAATTATAATAAAATTCAGTTGGCGCTTGCAAGGTCATCTCTACCTTTTAATCAGTCCAAAGGAAACAATACAGATATCGGTAACATCAATTTGACTACTCTTCATAAAATAAACTTTCAATTCACAGATAAGAAACTTTAGGTTGTTAACAAATAAATCGGGTGAATAAATACGCCTGTTTCTAAATTGCTTGAAGGTCTTCTAGACAATAGTTTACCCGAAAGCAAGCAAATGCATTCTCCACACAGACAAAAAAAACACACACTTTATTCTTATCACCAGCAGGATAAAAAAGTAAGACCTTGGTTAGGACATAGAATAGAATACTCTCCTTCCTCTGGGCTACAATATAATAGGTCGCGCAACTGGTCCACCAGGTACTGAATTCGATAGAGGTCCCCTGAATTTCTACGGTACTATCTCCAAATAATATCTCACAAACGGCAACTTCCCATTTATAATTACCCGAACCAAATTTACGACAGTTAATTCAATCAAAACACAAAATAACTCATTTCTCATCTGATTTAACGTAAATTTTCCAATATTTATCCGTACTTACTAACATTGCATTATTTACAAAGCGTTCTTTAACGTTAATTTATTTAGTCTAACTTCTAGTAAAGTGGAACTATATACAGCAAGTGTGTACTTTATACTAGAACCAATTACTTTTATGAAAATTGTCACTATTGACAAAACGAAACACAACGATAAGATAACCCGGGAGTGCGTTGAAACTTAAAATTGTCCCATACAAATGGAAGCGGAAGATAGTCCTACGGTAATGTTCGATGAGTCCTCGGTTCGATATAACTTGTTCTTTCCTACTACACTAACCGCTTCCGCGTATATTGCGAAACTGAAAACAAAAAACGTGAGCCTCTCACTACATATTGGGATCACTGCCTTTAACCTCCTTCAAGTTTAGCCACCTTCCCTATGATCTACCTACCTTTTAACTTCATCAATCATACCAATTAAATAGCTTCGTTAATTTAAACTATCATACGCGCTAAAAACGAAAAGCATTTCGGAAAAAAATCGGAAAAGATTACGTCACCTGCTTAAACTGCATTCCCAAAGGTGCCTCGTGTAACGTGATATGTCTATGATAACAAAATTATACGATAATGAACATTAAAATAACGTATATAAAACCCAAACTTTTTGTTTAAAGACCAAAGATTTTATCGAAAAGAAAAGGTGACAGTTTGACGGCTAGAACCTAAATTCACAAAAGATGTACTATACAACGTAGTAATTTTATAATTAATATAATTGTGCATGATGCAAATTTCAAATCCATTTAACAAAATCCACCAAAATTTAAAATAACGCGAACATTTATTTACACAAGAACTAATTTACATCTCGTTCACTAAAATAAGAAAATTCACGTGCGAACATAATTCGTAATTTAACTGCAAACTTTCATTTATTAAAGGCAACAAAACCAAAAAAATACAGAACTCGCCCTCACGGAATTGGAATTCTACCTAAAAATCCAGCTCTTTTCAAATGCGTAAAAGGACAAAAAAACACGTTTCAATATAAAGGCTTTCAAAAATTTATGCGGTATCAAATTCAGTTTCATGAACTTACTGATGTACTACATTTCAGATGTACAGTATTAACAAATAATTTCGAACTTAACGGCAAATATGTGATAAAATCACGGCCTCGTGACAAAGAACATTAGTACATTTGCAAGAAATGTACTGTCGTATCGCATAAATGCGATGGGAGGAAACATGCTCCCCCAACCATTAATGTACTTATATAATTATATATCATATTAAAACTTTTTATTTTACTTATATTCAAAAATAAGTTTTTGCCTATTTTTGTTTGCTTACCAAATGTTGATTGTTTCTTTTAAGTGAGTTTACCGTTCTGTTGCTAGAAAGAGAATAACAAACCTGTTATACATCGTTATGGGTTTTAAAACATTGAAATAAGAATTTTAAAGATTCACTGCAAAATTAAATGTAAGTGTAAATATAACTATAAATAGCCATCATACAGGGTGTCTCATCGAGACCGTTCATTAAATGTTTATGGGGTTGTAGCCAAAATAAAAACTTGAAAATTTAGAATCAGGTATAATTGACTGCGTTCTCTTCAACTAAAATATTTTGAGATTTCTAGCGCTTCGGGTTATAACGGAGGTCGCATTTTTGGATGGGAACCATAATTTTGAATCTGCCCATCTATTACGGTTTTTGAGATAAACATTATTTTCCGAAATCTTGACAACTAGTTGACGTTTACAAAATGGATTGCAACTGCTATTTGGATTAAGATAAAAAGTTAAAATCCATTTAAGTTTGTAGTTTCAAGATGCCTTTATTGTATACATTGTTTAAGATAAGAATTTTTGCCTGAGAATAATGCCTAAATGTATACTTTACAGACAGAGTTAAAATACAAAAAAATCAATTTGTTTAAATCGAAAATCATATTTTTGTTACGTAATCGAATTGGCGATAAGATTTGCTACAAAGTGGTATGACATGTTGTTATACCTTAACCTCACTGTCCTAGAGTTATTTCTAAAAAAAGGGAAAATTTTAATTCCTTAGCCATTATTTCGAGAATTCTATGGATACGAGAAATAATTTTCCAAATGTCAAGTTTTTAATGTTTGTAATTTAGTACTTATCCCTTAAGTGTCTTAATATTACTGCTAAAAGAGTGAAAATATAACAATAACGAAAATAATGTTGTTACAAATCAAGAACTTCTTGACTTATTTTTTATACATGGAAAATGGGACAAGATTCTTAGTAGAACTTGGATATCCGATGACGAAAGGTAAATTGAGAAGACCAGACGCAAATTTTGTGAGCTTGAATGCGAACGGCCACCATTTCGAACATCTATTATAATTTGTTTGCATTTTTTGTCATTTGAAGTAGTAAATGTGAATAGTTTTCATTAAATATTGTACAAGTTCTACTAAAAATCTTGTAGCATTTTCCGTACACTAAGTGACAAACATTAAAGCTTGACATTTGAAAAATTATTTCTCGTATCCATAGCAACCATTCATAGCATTCTCTAATCTAAATAATGGCTAAGGAATTAAAATTTTCCGTTTTTTAGTAATAACTCTTGAACAGTTTGATTTAGGTATAACAACATGTCATATCACTTTGCAGCAAACCTTATTGCCAATTCGCAACAAAAAATAGGGTATTCCATTTAAAAAATGTTTTTTTTACACTTTTAACTCTGGCAGAAAAGTATAAATTTAGGCATTATTCTCAGGCAAAGATTTAAACTGATTAAAAATTATGGGTTCGATCCAAAAATGCAAAAATTTATAGGGTGTTCCATTGAAAATAACAAAGTAGATGACGACTTCCGGTATAACCAGGGACGCTAGAAGTCTGAAAATAATGTTAGTTGAATATAACGCAATCCATTATACGTGATTCTAAATTTTCAAGTTTTCATTTTGGACGCAATCCCATGAACTTCTAATGAACGGTCTCGCTGAGACACCTAGTATATTATGTTTACCAACTTCCGCAAATACAGAAAATGTACTTTATAAATCACATTAAATTAAAAAATTGAGAAACCGCCGACACAAAAATTCTACTTTTAAAATCTCTAAAAACTAAACAAATTTTCTTGAATCAGAGTTAAGAACAGTTTCGATCAAGCCACCTTTGAAACAAAAAAAAAAACTAAATCAAAATGGGTTCCTCCGTTTGGAAGCTACGATGCCACAAATAGATACACAGATACACACGATAAACTTACAACACCCCTTTTCGTCTGGGGTTAAATAATAATAAGTATTTAAATTTCATGCGCTACAAATGTAGTAGATGAGATTTTTAATGTAATAGTTTTTATCTAATATTTAATGAATGTAGACCATTTTTCACAAATACTCAGTAAACGCAAAGCACGAATTATTTTATTACAATAACACCCGTTCAATTTAAAACATATAGTTAAGTTGCTATTTTACATTCTTTCAGTACCAAAATTACGTAATCAAATAAGTCTAAAAATTAATTAAATAATATTGAAAATGCTTAAACTGTATTATCGATAACATCATTTAAATGTGTATTAATATCTATCTAACATAAAGGTTTAAACGCCCATCTGACTGAGATTATTATTGATGCTTTTACAATGTTGCCTATTTTCGACATGTTACAAAAGAGGTTGCAAAATTATTCTAAAGTATCTGGTGTGAAACAACACACGCCCTTCTAACCTACAAAGTGAAAATTAAAAGAAAAATATAATTAAAAAGGCAACAATAATAATCAATGTCAGATAAAGATTAACAGGCATATAAATGCTAAGTTCAAAAAAATTCCAAAGCCGGTCGCTTTTATAAAATAATTTTGATAACAATCCTTCCCTCCAACGTGCGTATATACATATGTATGTATAGAAGGTTATGCAATCGACTTTTTTTTGACATAACGCTAAATCAGCTTATTTTATTATTTTACGTTTAACACAGTTTTCTGTGTGCGTGTGTGGGGGGTGGGGGTGAATGTGTGTGTGTATATGAGTGTATGAGTGAATGAGAGAGAAAGAGAGTGTGTGTGTGTGTATCTGTCTGTGTGTGCGCGTGTGTGTCTGCGTACGAGTGTACGTTGGTGCGTGAGTGAGTACGTGTGTACGTTGGTGCGTGAGTGAGTCGTGCGTGTTAGCGTGCGTGCGTGCGTGTCTGCGTGCGTGCTTGCGTGCGTGCGTGCTTGCGTGCGTGCATGCGTGCGTGTGTGTGGATGTATGTTAGTATCCACAGTAACTCCAGAGCGACAACACGTACGTACTTCGTACTGAATTCAATTTATATTCTTTAACCTTATTTCGTGGAATTCCATGTTTAATGGTCCTGATGTTTTAAACATAAAATAATTCGATAATTTCGTTTATACGAGGGCGGTTTGACGGAAGAGTGACTTTTCAGAGGTTGGAAACACTTTCGCTACGATAATTATATTGGTAGTTTCCGCCATGTTTCTGATGTCATCTGTCAAAATTTTACATAAATCAGACAGATAAATTAGTTTTAATACTCATACAAAGAAAACTGTTTTCGTTGTCGAGTCAATATGGAGAAAAAAGAATTTCGAGTGTTAATTAAACAGTATTTTTTACGTGGAAAAACAGTTAAAGAAACCGAGGAAGAGTTACGTAAATATTATCCTGAAAGTGCTCCGTCCCATGGAATGATTTGTAACTGGTTTTCTGCTTTTAAAAGTGGCCATATGAGCACGGATGATGCTGAACGTCCGGGACCGTAATTTACTGTAACTGCTCCAAAAATGGTTAATAGAATCCATGCCCTTGTACTTAGAGATCGTCGAATAAAAGTACGTGAGATAGCTAATGAAGTAAATATTTCAACCGAACGAGTATGCAATATTTTGAATGAAATTTGACATATGAAAAAGCTAACTGCGAAATGGGTGCCGCGTTTGCTTAATGCTGATCAAAAGCTAGCTCGCATTAAAAATTCAAACGAATATTTGGCTATCTTCAAACGTAATCCAAGTGAATTTTTCCGTCGATGTGTCACAGTAGATGAAACTTGGGTACACCATTACACCCCAGAAACAAAAATGCAGTCGAAACAATGGACTTTATCCGAGGGACGTACTCCCAAGAAAGCAAAAACCGTTTTTACCACCAATAAGGTCATGTCCACAGTGTTTTGGGATTCCAAAGGTGTAACCTTTATTGATTATTTAGAAATAGGAAAAACGATAACTGGCCAATATTATGCTGATTTGCTGACACGTTTTGATGCTGAACTTAAGAAAAAACGACCGCATTTGCTGAAAAAAAGAGTTTTGTTCCATCACGATAATGCGCCTGCCCATTCGTCCGCTATTGTTGTAGAAAAATTAGCCGAAGTGCGTTACGATTTACTGCCTCATCCGCCATATTCACCTGATCTGGCTCCCTCCGATTACTTACTGTTCCGAAACTTAAAAAAAAGGCTTGGTGGAACGCGATTTCAGATAAATGAACAGGTGATAGCAGAGACAAACGCGTATTTTGCGTGTGTAGGTGTGTAGAGTTAAAAGGAGATTAAGTGGAAAAATAAAATATTTCTTTTACAGTAAAGTAACTTTTTCATTGAAAAATCACTCTTCCGCCAAACCGCCCTCGTATTTATATTTAATTCTGTACGCGTTTCAATACATGTATAATTATTAAAATAATGCTAATGATGCATGTTGTATTGAAACGAGTAGAGAAACAAATAATTATATAAAAGGAACTGTGGAATTATATTGTTTAAAATATTAGTGCTAGTTCGTATTTGAGTTGATTAGATTTTAGGAGAAGTTCAGCGGCGGAGAGTGACGGTTTATTAGGAGCAGTTTTCGCTCAAAGGTATGAAGATAACAACATATAGGTCTTCAACGTATGGATTAATAAGGTTTCCTAGTGTGGAATTTAAATGTGTTTTCAAATTTTTTCAATATCTGAATACGATCTACTTTATAGGAAAATGTGTAAATATATTTTTAAAGACAATTTAATTTTACATAACTTTTTTTAATAAATTTTCTTAATATACAGCCAAACAGGTCTAAAACTTAATTAAATAAGATTGAAAATGCTGAAACTGTATTACATTTTGAGAAGGTTAGAGATAAGATTAATACAGGGGCTAGAGTTAACAAGCTGATATTCTTTATGGTGGGCAAAGCTAAATAGATTTGAGGATGTAAACACTTCATTTTAATAAGAATATTAGAAGAAGAGAGAGAAAATATGGGTTTGATTTAACAAAACAGGCTTTGTGGGATTTGCACAAGTTTGTTTTATTCATAGAAAGCAGTGAGCTATACCAGTAGCATGTGAGGAAGGTCAGAATGATGGATATTTGTGAGTACGATTAGTTTCGTATTACATATTTCAGTAATTTTACAGTTTATTCAAATTATTTAAGCAGTTTAGAAACTTTACAGATATGAATCACACGAAGTAGGTTAATACTAATATGTAGAATATGTATAGATTTAGGTACAATGCAGGAACTATATAAACTTTAAGAAAGAGTTATGATACGAACACTGTGTATTTATATTTCACAGACAAAGTGTATAAAAACTGCAGGAGCAGTGATAGTGCGTTAGAAACATTGACTAGAACATGATCAACATTTCCACAATGTGATATTTAAAATAAAACTACATTTTGTGTACAAAATTTACATAAATGTGTTAAACAATATGGATTTCTGAATTGACCAAGTTTTTGACTATAGAGTGAAAGTGAACAGTATTGATGTTAAAGACTGTTATAAGAACATCAAAAATTAACATTTCAAGTGATTTAGACGTTTTAAACGCAAATTATGAGTAAAAATTGTAAAAAGTTAGGTTAAGTATTATATTTAAGAATTTTGCAAATTTATAGTTTTTTAGGATAATTTAAGCTTAAAATAAATTATAAAAGCACATAATAGAAGGTTTCCCTCATTTTCATAAAGAAATTTACAATGTACAAGTAATATGAACATAAAATTATAAAAGTTGGGTTAACTATATAAAATTCTAATATGAAAAAGGAATTTCTGTTAAAATTAAGTTAAATGATTTGAAGTAAATGAAGTCTGATACAGTTTTTCATGTAGATTCCGAATATGTAATTAGTTTAGGTGTAAAATATAGAATTTCTTAGATGTAAGTAAAATTAGATTATAAATTGTCAAAATGCAGAGCTTCGAAGCAAAATAGGGCATGCGAGGTATCTTTTTATGTGGAATTTTATCCTGATTCCAAATCTGTTTTCAAAAAGTAAATCCGACTTATTTTAAAAAAGTTATAGCATAATTTGTATTTTAGTTAAGTTAACAATTTTATTTAGACCAATCAGATGCTTGGATCCTTTGTGTGTAATTTACAGAAAAAGTTGAAAATTTGGTTTCTAAGAGAAATGCATAAAAGGAATTGCTCCTGATTTCTCGCTCTTTTGCTCTTGCTTCAAGTCAAAGTGTTAATAGTGTTGGTATTAACATGTAAGTTACAAGTTACGTTTATATTGTCGGTTTTGAAACGCGCGCAACATAGAGTCGAGACCTCAGAAACAATTGTTTTAACCTATAACTAAATTTAAAAGTTAGGTTACCGATACCTTTGTCGATTATAATAAAATTGTTTCGATTTGTATTCGTGTTCAAATATCGGTTGATGTTTTTTTTTCCTGTTAATAAAATTATTCAGTTATTTGGATTTGATGTTTATTTATTTGAAAGCGACGCAGAGTGTTAAATAAACTACATTCCATAACGGGAGCTAAAATAAAAGTGCAATTAGTTAAAATTTATATGAAAATAAAATATAAATTTAAATTCGAAAATTTTTGTAAACATTTAAACCAATATCTAAACAAACAATTTAAAATAAAGTGATTCATTAAAAATATATGAGCAATATTACGTTACATCACATTTACCACGAAGAAGAGCCGTTCATCAATAAATCAGATTTGGATGAAGTATGGAAAGTTATGCAGCACCATTGTAAACAGCAAAGCAGTATCATCGGCTACACATGGGAAGAAGTCTACGTCCAACATTTTAATATGGAACAAGCCAAATGAAAACATCCTTGGGAAAATGCAGTAACACATGTGAGTGAAATTTTATTATCATAACCCATTTATTGCATTGATTATTCGTTTTATTTCCTGTATTTATATTTTATTGTTTATGTATAAATGTTTGTGCGACAACATGGTATAAATATCTGTAAAGTAAATGAACAGATGTATTTATCCACATTATATTTTTGTTTTTAAACAAAACATAATTGAACTCACATATTTAATTCATTTATTGATATTTTTGACAGAGTGCATTAAATTAATTCAGTTAGGACACTATGCATGCGTTATTGTGCAGATTCAATTAAAGTCTGTTTCTTACACAAACCAATTATCATAATTTACAATTTATTTGATAAAAAAACATTTCCAGGTGTGAAATAAAATTTTCCATGATTTAACATTTACATTTTAACGCAATTATAATAATTTCAAAGATTAAAGATATTTTTTATTTTATTTGCCAACAATAAGCTTTAAGGCTAATGAACCTTTCCCCAATTGAGATTAAGAGTTAGTTCGGTGTATATAATATAGTATTATTGTTTATAAAAGTTTTATTACTATTACAATTTAAAAATTTTCCTCAATTAATAAAGAATAAGATATTTTTTTTTATATTATAGCCATTACAATATATTTTGTAGGATCTTATCAAAAAGCCCTTATTCAGACTTCAAGATGCTAGCTGGTCTTTAGTCTTATTTATTGAGGTAATCTATGGTATCTAATCCAGCTAATCAGATGCAAACCCGGGAGACCAAAGTAGTTTTCCTAGCTGGTAAGTCTAATCAAACCGCAAATTAATTTAACAAACCGTAAATAAATATTTAAAACTTCAAATCCCCTGAATTCAATTAACTAATTTAATTTAAAACCGAGAATTAAATGGGAAACTGTCATTCAAATCCCATTAACAGGCCTGAGATAGACCAAGTTCTTTTAATTATAATAATTTCTGAACCGTATCTTGCGGTAGAAGTTTAGAACGTATTTGCTTATTGTAACAATTTTTACAAAGCAATCGTAAAACTTCATAACCATGCTTAATCAAAATATTATGAGCTACATACATTTTCCCCTGGACCTAAAAGGTTGTATTTTGCCACACAGTTGCTTTTTTGTAATTTTGCGCTCAATTTCGAAACTACGCGTAACCAATCACTCCTGCAGCTGACTATTCTTACTAGAAAATGAGGGTGGATAGTCTAACTGCACCAAATGACACTGTGCGTTATCCATAACTACCACACAGATTCCGGGTAGTTTGTACAGCGCAGGAATCAGAGGTTTAATCACCCAATTCTGAAACCGATTACTATTCATACTTTTTTTAATAACCCCCTCTCTCGTTTCCCGAGTAAATAGTCGCAGTTTTCCGAAAACCCAAAATTAGACTACAAATGGTACATATTTTACCTTCACTTTTAATTTTGTATGGATGTCAGAAACGTGCATACAATGAGATTAAAACTATTTTGATAAATCCACGTTTCGTCTAGATACGCAAATCTGACATCTTAGACTGGACTTTGCAACTGCAGATATTTTCTCAAAAATTTAATTTTGGCTATAACGACATGTTTAATTTCACATAAAATTTATTGTTCCTTATTAAGTTTATGTTGGTAACTGATTGATTATAAAATTCTAAATAATTTCGTAGGACCCTCATCAAAATCTAAATCTGTTTTAACGTGAAAATGCCACTTTTCCAAGGTAAAATATTCATTTTTCAAATAAAATTACCAAATTAAACCTAAAACCAAACGCATACTTAATGCGCGCACGAAAAAGTGATTTAAGTTCTTACTTATTTGAAATGTATTCGACACCATTACGAATTATCCATTACTTTTCCCCCGTTGCTTATAACACCTTAAAATTTGCAACTTTGTACCTTTGTGATGACTTTTGGCATTTTCTCAAAAAATTATTACTAATTCATTATAAGACTTGAACATTACATGAGCTACGGAGGTAGGCAACACAGTACAGTTACCTTTGACAAGATGGTGTCAAATTGACAAATGGGAATACCATTACAAAAAAAAGGCGTATGTCTGCTCTAATGCAAAATAGTATGGAACAGAGTATATATATATATATATATATATATATATATATATAAGTATTCTAAGTAAGAAAATAGTCATAACTTTGTTATACACAAAGTAATTTTAAATCCCTCGGACAGTCTATTGTAGTGGTTTATTGCTCTTCTTGTGGTTTATTTAAAATTTTTCTTGCGATAGGTATTATCGTTAGCGAAAAAGGTGACGTTTTTTAATCGCATCTTATGGCTTTCGTAGGGCTGTTTGATAGAGCACTTTCCATTCTTTTTATAATGTTTACTCTGGGCAATACTAAAAGGAATACATAAAGCACATGTAGGACATGTAATAAAAAAGAATACGCGAATACGAAAGTTCCATCATCAGATTGCATGAAGACTCAGCAAATGCAAATAAAACGTCAGACAGGGAGATAAAATATCATATAAATTAATCAATTTAACGTTAGAAGGAGTTTTGAAAAAAATTGATCCGAGTGCAGTAGGTATTATCAACGGAAAAATACTGCCATATTCGAGATTTGCGGATGATACCATCCTATTCGTTGAGACAGAAGACGACTTGGAAAGGGGGTTTTGAAAACCAGAGCATGAATAAAAAAAGGAGACTTAAAATTGAACTTAACATAATTCTAATCTAATGAGACGAGAACAACCACGAACAAAGGACCAACAAATAGAAAATGTCAGTGAGTGCACATACTCGTACAAAACAAATCATAAAGAAATTAACAACAATACAATGAGAAATTGAAATAGCAACGTTCGGTTAAGAGACAGAAAATAAAATAAATGGACAAGAGAGAGAACACAGTAACTAATATCACAGGGAGGACTGTATACTTCAAATTGCGTTTTGTGCGTGCAAGAATGCACGGCTGCAGATATAACTGCAAAGACCTCTGTTAGCGATCCTGCGTAGGGAGAACCTTAATTCAATCAAAAGGATTGAAAACGGGATGCATATATGAAATTCTAATTATGCTAACCAACGTTCAGTGCATACAAAATAAGTTTGGTTGGACTGCTACCCGTACCTCGGCTAGATAGTAGAACACGAGTATCTCAGGG
>JARFJB010001785.1:2946547-3017361 GCA_036346205.1 Vesta saturnalis
ATATATATATATATATATATATATATATATATATATATATATATATATATATATATTGTGTGTGTGTGTATAGATTGGCAATTTACTCGTAGATTGCATATTTATGACCATTTTCGACACGTTGTGCGGTCAGGTTTTCTATCCTATAATGGATTCACATGCAGTTTGTTGGGTTCTAAATGTCAAAAACGGTTATTTTATGCCTTAAGCGTATAGTGCATAAAATTTGGTGTTACATTATTAAGGAATATTTACGTGCTTTTACGTACACAACCTGCTAAGCTATTTAAATCTGCATTAAGGAAAGAATATATATATATATATATATATATATATATATATATATATATATATATATATATATATATATATATATATATATATATATATATATATATATATATATATATATATATTGACATTGTTAGAATATACTAAATTATGCTGATAACTAATAATAATGTTGCCAAATTTTTCATAATATCTATGTAAAGTAAATTTCATGGGTAAAATAACATCGACCACAATTACAATTGTTAGTAATATAAATGCACTAATTACATTTCTTCCTCTAAATTATTTCAAGTAATGCAATATTCTTTGAAATCAAATTGTTAAAAGTTTTGATAATACCCTTTTCGTCAAAAATAAAATCACCAGGAATGTTAGGTGTAATACACAAACAAAATATTAGTGCGGCTTCCATTTCTTGCAGGCTTGGCCTGCTTGACCAAAAATGAATTTTCACCAAATTACAGTTCAAAAGGGATCTAAGTCGCCGAGACTTAAGAAGAAAATAGCTAGTTGTAGGTGGAGTGGGCTTTCTGATGATATTAGAGAAGAAATCTATTTGCGTTAAAAATTAGAGCCATACGCCAACTTTCGTTAAAAATTGAACAAACAAAAATTATACTAATAACTGAACCCTTCTTCTAAATTCTTTATAAGTTCCTTTAATATCTTGAAGAGGTATGGATCTGATCACATCACTAATTTTGTTTCTTAATCTTTCAAAATTATTGTTAAAGCTGTCCTTGTAAAACTTTTTATTTTAGTTTGCCCCAAAAGTAAAAATCCATAATTGTTAAACCCGCACTTCTTGATGAGAATTCCTTTGACCCAAATCTACCAATCCATTTTTACAGAAACGTATTGTTCAATTAATTCCTTATCAAAAGAGTTGAGTATGGGCTGCAACCGTCTAGCTGGTAATAAATTTTTGTCTTCTCGCTAAATTTATTTCGTCAAGATGATGTTGTAAATAAGTTTGCAATATCTCAAAAAGACATATTCATTTAAATTTCGACCCAAAAAATATAATCTAATTAACCCATCGTGTGAAACAGCACGCCAAACGTTTACTTTTTTTTTAATACTGCAGTTTATTCCAATATTTGAATGTATATCTGACCAATTCCTACAATTTTGTAAAGAAACAACTCCGTTAGTGGTAAATGTCGCTTCGTCTGAAAAAATAATGTTGCTTTCAAAACGTTTGTCCGCAAGGCGCTTCTCTTCAATCCACTAACAAATCCAATCGTTTTGCTTCGTTATTTGGTTCTAAAGTGGGAAATTTAAGTTTATACGTAAGTACGTTATTTATCTTAAGTATTCTTTACAAATGTGATTTGCTCAAGTGAAGTTGTGCTGCCCTACGTTTCAATGAGATTTTGACGTTTGTTATGACGTCGCCCAAAGCCAAAACTGTTGCGCATCTTCTACGTCCAACCCTTTCTTCTTCGATTTTCAACTCTCCCTGTTCTTTCATATTTTGTCGCAATAATTTAAACGCCAACGTCGCTTATTGAAACCTCTGGAATCTTTTGTTCGAACTGTCTCACCACCCCTTTGTTGCTAATTTCTCCTAATCAATAAATATTTTTTGCTCGAGGGTAAGCATTTTGAATGATTTGACGTTTGATTCCAACTCATAATGTCACGCACACACACGCACACGCACACACACACACACGCTCACGCATACGCACACGCACACACACAAACACACACACACACACACACACACACTCACACGCACACGCACACCCACGCGCAAGCGCACGCGCTCACGCACACTCACACGCACACGCACACGTACACGTACACGCACATGCACACGCACACGCACTCGTACACACACTCGCACACGCACACGCAGGCGCACACGCACACGCACACGCACACGCACACGCACACGGACACGCACACGCACACACACACGCTCACGCATACGCACACGCACACACACACACACACACACACACTCACACGCACACGCACACCCACGCGCAAGTGCACGCGCTCACGCACACTCACACGCACACGCACACGTACACGCACACGCACATGCACACGCACACTCACGCGCACGTGCGCACACACGCACACTCATACGCACACGCACACATACACCCACACACACATGCACACGCACACGCACACGCACACTCACGCGCACGTGCGCACACACGCACACTCATACGCACACTCACGCGCACGTGCGCACACACGCACACGCACACGCACACTCACGCGCACGTGCGCACACACGCACACTCATACGCACACGCACACATACACCACACACAGCACACGCACACGCACACGCACACGCACACGCATCACGCACACGCACACCACACACACACACACACACACCACACGCACACACACACGCGCAACGCACCGCCACGCACACCACGCCAACGACACGCACACGCATGCACACGCACACGCACTCACACCGCACACGCACACGCACGACGCACACGCACACGACACGCACACGCACACGCACACGCACACGACACGCACACGCACACGACACGCCACACCGCACCGCACACGCACAACGCCACGCACACAACCACGACACACAGCACACGCACACGCACAACACACGCACTGCACAGACACAGCAACGCACACATACGCACACGCACACGCACAGCACAGCACACGCACACAGACATGCAAGCACACGCACATCAGCACACGCACATCGCACACACACGCAACGCACACGCAACGCACACGCACACACACCACACGCACACGCACACGACATGCACAGCACACGCACACCACGACGCACCGCGCACACGCATACGTCACACACACACGCACACGCAACGCACACGCACGACGCACAGCACTGCACACACACCACTACGCAATGAACACGCACACGCATAAGCACACGTTCACGCACACGGACACGCACACGCACATGCACACGCACACGCACAAGCTCATGCACACGCACACGCACACGCACTCGCTCACGCACACGCAGACGCACACAACACACAAGCACCCCACACACACACACAGCACATGCACACCCACACGCACTCGCACACGCACACGCAGACGTAGTGTCCATTTTGAACATATAATTCATTAAAGATAAAATTAAATATTGTATGTCTGTGTACTCTTTTCACCTATATTATTTGAATATGTATTTATTTACTTAAGCAAAAATCTTTTACATTACTTTGATGGAGTCGGCTTCAGGAGTATGTTGTGTTAATAAAAATTAGAAAATTAAAAATTACTGCTTTATTTAGGAACCAAGGAAATTACTACCTATGTATATCGTTGTACTGGTACTTGAAAGAGCTATTTAATATACAACGTGGCCCATGTATGTTTCTATTGGGAAAAGTGAGTTTCAGTTAAAAAACTGTAATTTTTTAATTTAATCGTTAACAAACTTCACAAAAATTAATTACCAGGAAAAATAATATTGTGGGGGTAATTCTATGTCAATTAGTTATAATTTGGACGACGTCATAACGATTTAAAATTAAAAAAACATTAATAACAATTAAATTAAAATGGTGTTTGAGTTGGCATTTGACAGATGAACTGTATGTATTTGAAGCCGTATAATCCAAATATGTAAAAATATACAGGGTGTTCCATTTATATTGTCAGTTTTTGCGTCATTTCCGGTTACACCGGAAGTCGGCCATATTGTTTTTATGTAAAAAAATCCCCAACTGGCACTAATATAACCCACCAAAATTTGAACAAAATTTAACGACCCATCTAAAAGTTACAGGGGTGGCCCCTATTTGATTTACACCCGATAGTTCTTTAACAATAATACTACAAATTGTATGTAAACTCAAGTTTAAAAATACACATATACACACACAAAGAATTCTTCGACTGGGATTTGAACCCACGATCTGTTTTTTGCTAGAGAACTGTGTTAGCAACTACGCTATCGATGGAGCAAATCTCACTCGATTTAACCTTAATTCGTATGTATTTTTATTAGCACTGATGTATACTAACTTTATTTATTAATGATCGCAGTCAACTTTCTGTGCTTATGTTATGAGAGCCCGCAATTCGCTAGGTTTGTGTTTGTGTCACCCTTAGCGTTAGTCCGAGTGCAGATGTTCGGTAAACATCGTTTTTCAGTGAAAAATTTCTGAGCGAATTCCACTAACAGCGAAAAATATACCGGCATCAGTGATAAAATTATTTTTTCACTCAAGAAAAGTTAAAAAAATGTCGCGAAATATTAACTATTCGTGTCGCTTTAGAATTAAAATATAAAGTGTTAATTTGCCAGCCAGTGTGACAGAGACGCACAGTTACTGTTCGAAATGCTGTAAAGATTTTTTAGCGATTCGAAAAAATGTTGTTAATTATGATGCATTGAAATCATCGGAGATTCCTGCTTCACGCAGTGATGAAGCAGGTAAATAACTATTGTTGAGCAAAAATGATAAACAATTACAAATAATTTTTTTTTATACCAACAGTGAAAATATTTCACAAGAATCGATGGATGTTTCACGGACAGCTACTCATCCAGATGTCTCAAAGCACGTCGTACTCCTTTGACAAGGAAAGGGAAGGGACTCGTAACATGCATTTCAGGCCTGCGTAAAAAGATACCAAATATTAATCGGTCGCCATTGACTAGTGGCAAACAAACTTTAGCATCGTTCGCCTTCCGTAATGTGACAGATACAGAAGATATATTTCTCTCTTCTTCCAACATTTTGGTGGCAAATGGTAACAGATTGGTATCCAGAATTACGCGTCCCCTCTCGTTCCTTGTCAAAGGAACCAGGCGGGAATATAGTCCCCACTTTCAGCTCCGACGGTGACGTCTGTAGGTCGATTTACGCACGGAAAGTATTGAGAAACGGACAGATTTCTTTGTTGTCAATAAAATTTTAACAACTTAAAATCCAAACTCTGGTCTCAATTGATGTGAAATTATATGTTTTAATAATAACAATCCAATCAAAAAAATCTTAATAATAATGTCTCATTTAGAAGTGTTCCTAGAATTGAACGATGCTTGTTATTCTTTATCTCTAATGTAATAAAAGTAATTAGGATACTAAATGTTTAAATTTAACTTCTATAATGTACTTGTTTAACTGTAATTGAAACTAATACAACACGAATAATAAAAAAGTCGGGAATTCTTTTCAATGTTTTTATTTTTCTTTTTGACGCCAAACTTGTTTTGCGGTCTGCAGTTACATTATTTCTTAATTTTTTATAGTTAGACAAAACAATATTTCGTGCAATGCAAACAAATTGCATCAGCATGTTTCATGAATATTATATCGATACATCAACTGATAGAAACTGTAGTAAATAGCTGGTAATCCTATTCCTATTATTAATCAACCAGATGTCTTAAAATTAGTAAAATATCAATGTATTTTTTTAATAAACATATGTAACGGCAATTTCAGTAAATACATCCATTAATTAAACTTTTATTGCAATGCTTTAAATTATCGCTTTGATATTAAACTTTTTTGACGCTCTCAATTAATTTTTTGTAATTATACACTGTAATATTTTGGAACATTACATAAAGTAGTACTATGATAGGTACTTCGAGAATCCGGTACATGGCATATGCGAACCATTTCTGACAGAATAATTAGAATTTGTCGGTCAAGCCTAAAACTCCACTATTTCTATATGCTACTGAATGCATTTCATTAAAATTCTAGACCTACTGACGTCACGTCTCTCATTTCTATATTCCCGCCTGGTATAGAGTATGCCGTGCTCAAAGTCAGCATGCGCGATACACTTAGGTAAGTAATAAATTTACATATTTATAATTCGCTAATAAACATATATTTATGCACGCTTACTTAATCTGTTAACATTTAAACTTTTTATGCAGTATTTGAGATAAATATCACATTATACACTTTTGTCAACAGAATCAACCGAAAAAAATACGGAGAAAGTGATGGACTTTTCAATAACCGATGAAGCAGAAGAAAAAATACTGCCTTAAAAGGTAACACAACGATTTAAAAATTATTATCAATTTTATTAAATACATACATAAAAAGTTTACTTCGAGTTGAATTTGAACCTACGACCTGTACTTTGTTAGAGTACCGCGCTAACCAACTACGGAATCCAGGTTCAAGCCCCAATTGATGTAAATTTTGTCTTTATGTATGTAGAACTGCTGTAAATTCTAAATATAATGAGATTACAATCAAATTACTTATATTAATGGAATGTGAGCCTGCAATATCACAAGGATTCACACACACCAAAGCAACTTGACTAATATTACATTATTAAAAGTTTTTGTTATGAACGAATAAGTTCAAAGGTAAATATGTAATAAAAAATTATTATTAATTTTATTAAATACATAAATAAAAATATGAAAATGTAAACTTTCACCATTAACACTCATAATAAAATACTTATCTTTTTTGGGGTTTTTTAATGGTGTACTTTAAATTATACAATCTAAACTTTTCGATATCACTTACAGTTATCTTCGTCAGTAGTAATGTTTGTTAAAAATTGTTAAAGATGTTTTAAACAATTTTGTCAAATTTGAAAAATTAAAACATAAACATAAGCCTGCTATTAATATAACAGTTTGAGAAACATATAAATTATCCAACCACCATCCACGTCAAAAAATTAGTGTAATTAAATCTTTAGCAGATCGAGCAAAACGAATTTGTGACCCTGAATTTTTGAATGATGAATATAAATATTTAAGAAAATCCTTACTAGATAATGGATATTCACTTACAGATATTAATAATGTTATTACACCTTCTAGGCGTAACCTTAAAGAAAAATAAGTTCTTAATGTTGGTACTGCTTTTCTTCCTTTTATAGCTAATATTACAAATAGAATTGAAAAAATCCTAATTAAATATGGCATTAGGACTATTTTTAAACGTATAAGAAAAATTAAAGAAAATTTAAGATCACCTAAAGATGTGTCAAACCCTTTGTCATCTTCTGGAGTGTATAAGTTATCTTGTTCATGTGGAAAAGTATACATAGAAACCACAAAACGTAGCTTTGATACAAGACACAAAGAACATATGAGATTTTGTAGATTGGGTCAACCAGAGAGGTCTGCTGTGGCTGACCATGCCCTGAATAATCTAAATCATGACATTCAATTTGACAATATGGAAATATTGTCAAGACAAACTCATTATTATGTTAGTTTGCAATGTGAAGTTATTGAAATATATAAACAGCCAAATAATTTTAATAGACAAGAAGAAAATCTCCATTTAAATAGGTATTGGCATCTTATAATTAAAAAAAAGCATAATGATACGTCTTAATTTTAGCTTTTGGTTTGTCTGGATTTTTTGCTGTGTTTTTCCTAGACCTTGAAGCAAATGCTTTACCAATTATATGTTAAATTACCACAGCACTATAATTTAACATAAGTAGTTGAAATTAAGTTAAAATTGAAAATTACAAAGAACGTTCTGCATTGTGCTTTTCATTGTTAATAACACTTCCAATTATTGATAAAGATATCTCATTGTTAGATTTAACTGGGTTATTCTATTTGATGTAATGTTTGGATTTGTGAATGCTTCTATCATTTTCAAATTGAAGTTTTTCACAACTTTACACTTACATCATAACTCGATTAAATTTTGTTAAATGTGTTTTTTGGCTGACAAATTTCATTGTTAGCTTTCGTCGTAGAGAGTGTTCTGGTTTGTCATCTTTGAGGCAGTTTAACAATATTTAATTTTTATGACCTAGTTATTCTTTACTAAAGTTTTATAGTTGGCTTTATATGTTTCACAAACTGTTATATTAATAGCAGGCTTATGTTTATGTTTTAATTTTTCAAATTTGACAAAATTGTTTACAACATCTTTAACAATTTTTAACAAACATTACTACTGACGAAGATAACCGTAAGTGTTATCGAAACGTTTAGATTGTATAATTTAAAGTACACCATTAAAAAACCTCAAAAAAAGATAAGTATTTTAACATAAATAAAAAGTTTACCTCGAGTTGGATTTGAACCTACGACCTGCACTTTGCTAGAGTACCGCGCTAACCAACTTAGCGCGGTACTCTAGCAAAGTACATGTGGTAGGTTCAAATCCAACTCGAGGTAAACTTTTTATTTATGTATTTAATAAAACTAATAACAATTTTTAATTACATATTTAGCTTTGAACTTATTCGTTCATAACAAAAACTTATAATAATACAACGATTTGTTTGAGAACAATTTTTCGAAATAACACTTTAATTCTAACCCATATTACTCAGGAGGATACCAATTTGTACTGTTTAACATATCTTTTCGCTCTTTCACTCACGATAACTCCAACTCCATGAGCTCCGTACATTTCAGTCTCCACTCCTGACCATCATAGGATGCCATCCTTTAGCTCCACAGCAACCATGTTTTTGCCCTTTGTCTCCGATACACACAGAATGTCAAGCTGCCGTTCATTAATTACATTCGCGATTTTAAATTCTTTACTATGCATACCTTTAACATTCCAGGTACCCGCCATTCTTTCCTTGCACCGTCGTGATCAACGGGGCTTGTCTGTTTTGACTCAGCATTGATATTGTTGTTTTCAAGGTAAAGTAAGCTGATTTTCAACACTTTTAACAGTGTAAAGTCAACTGAAACTTTCTTTAAAATTACGTATGGCGTCGTCCAGTGTACTATATGAGCGCCCTTTTCAACAGAGTTATTCACAACTCTTCTTTTCACATGAAATCTAATCATATATATATATATATATATATATATATATATATATTCAATTTTCAAACTGTACAAAATTTTCTTAACGAATGGGAAGAATTTCTTAACTCAAAGGGCGGATTTCCCTGTTAGATATTATAGATTAATACAAAAATGTAATTAAAACAGCAAATGATACGCAAACACGCGTTGTACGTAAAACAAAAACTTGATGTGGCTAACTACTCATTAGAGACGATTGAAACATATACGCTGATACTCGTAATTATACAGGGTGGGCCACCACCAACGCGTCGGTCTCTAGCACCCAAACGACTGAATTTTTTCAAAATCTGTTTGGGCGAGAATATATAAGCCTTCTAGGACTACAATCTAAAATTAGTTTGATTTATACAGGGTGATCTACAAACTTGTTACTTATCAAAGTTATATTATTTTAAATGGAATACCCTCCTTTTTAATTTTTTTTTGAAATAAGGTGTAAAAATAAGGTAGACTTTCATTAGAGTTCCCTATGCCTAAACCTTACAGTTTCCGAAATATTTAACATTTTTTGAAAATGTAGGGTTGTCAAAAAATTCAAGTATTTTTCGATTCAGAAAAGATGAGACAATCTAATCTAGGTCATCGTAATAAGGATATTTGGAAGTACGTATTCTGTTGTTTATTATTTGAAATCATAATTTATAAACTACAAATAATAACGCGTAAAGTTAACAAACTTCAAAGTTAAATATCTTTGTTATTTTAAATATAACGCCCAAGAAATGTTTATCGGAATGGAATAGTCTTTTGACAATAGTTCGAACTGTATTAGGGTTCCCTATATCTTACTCCAATACTTTTCGAGAAATTAGTGTATTTGTTACATATTTAGAAATTACGCCATTAACTCATGTCGACCAGTTAGAATTCTTTGATTTATAAACATTTCTGTCATATTGACGTATTTCAAAATACGACAGTGTTTATAACTATTGATGATTTTTTCATTACAATGAAATATTCAGTGCAAGAAAGAGTGGATATGGTGTTGACCATAGGAGAATGCCATGAAAATTGTCTTTTGGCTTCCAGGGTTTATGCCCAAAAGTACCCTGAGCGCAACCATCCTGATACGAGAGCTTTTGAAAGGCTTTTACAAACATTTCGAGCCACAGGTAACACTGCCTATCCAAAACCTAATAAAAGTAAACCGGTAACTGGCAATGAAGATAGTGAGTTGTTAGTATTAGGATCTATGGCTGAAAATTCCCACACTAGTACTAGAGTAATTGCTAGACAAACAGATTTAAGTAGAGGAAGTGTGAGAAGAGTTCTCAAAAAACACAAATTTCATGCTTATCACATAGAAATTCATCAAAATTTGTATGGCAATGACTTTCAACAACGAATAGATTTCTGGTTGTGGGCAATTGAAAAAATAGGGGATCAACAAGATTTTTTAAATTTCGTTTTGTTTACTGATGAATCAACATTTCACAACAACGGTTTGGTAAATAGACATAATTTTCACTATTATGATACCGAGAATAGGCATGCTTTTATTACTGTTGACCGCCAAAATCGTTGGAGCATAAACGTATGGGCAGGAATTATTGGAGATCAGGTAATTGGACCATACTTTTCAATGGTCATTTAAATGATAAAAATTTTGAAATTTTAAAGCGGGACTTTTGGACACTTCTCGAAAACGTTCCGTTGAACATTAGAGGGAATATGTGGCTACAATTAGATGGGGCACCGGCACACTTTGATCGTAGAGTTAGAAATTATTTAACTAGGAAATTTGTTAATAAATGGATTGGAAGGAACGGACCATGTCATTGGCCACCAAGATCGCCTTGTCTTACTTCAATGGATTACTTTTTATGGGGCTATATTAAAAATATTGTTTACAATATTTCTGCTGCTACTGCAGACAATATGAAAGAGAGAATTAGAAATGCGTGGACACAATTACTCCAGATATGTTAAGAAAAGTCAGACAAAATTTGGAAGAAAGAATTAGACTATGCATTCAAGAAGACGGTCATCAGTTTGAACATTTACAGTAGTGACAAATCCAGCAGTAGGCTCTCGGTGCATAATGTAAAACGGTCTTTTTCAAGACCAGCAACCGTATAACCTTAATAAACCAAAAACCGTTTAACACATTTGTAACCTTTGTAAATCACAGAATTCTAACTGATCGACATGAGTTAATGGCGTGATTTCTAAAAATGTAACAAATACACTAATTTCTCGAAAAGTATTGAAGTTAGGTATAGGGAACCCTAATACAGTTCGAACTATTGTCAAAAGACTATTCCATTCCGATAAAAATTTCTTGGGCGTTGTATTTAAAATAACAAAGATATTTAACTTTGAAGTTTGTTAACTTTACGCGTTATTCTTTGTATTTTATAAATTATGATTTGAAACAATAAACAACAGAATACGTCCTCCGAAATATCCTTATTACTATGACCTAGATTAGATTGTCTCATCTTTTCTGAATCGAAAAATACTTGAATTTTTTGACAACCCTACATTTTCAAAAAATGTTAAATATTTCGGAAACTGTAAGGTTTAGATATAGGGAACTTTAATGAAAGTCTACCTTATTTTTTCACCTTATTTAAAAAAAAAATTAAAAAGGAGGGTATTCCATTTAAAATAATATAACTTTGATAAGTAATTTTGAAACAATTCAGTCGTTTGGGTGCTAGAGACCGACGCGTTGGTGGTGGCCCACCCTGTATATGCTAAAAATAAAATATATCCACTAAAGCTTAATTATGGAAAGAAAGAATGCTACAGTATGCCTAAATATACAGGGTGTGGCGCGAAGAGTTTTGATTAAAACTAATGGCGGATACAGTTATGTTAAAAATCTGAAATTACGAAGTTGTAGGTTTTGGATGACGCTGAGTTCAAATATAATATTGTCCTGCATGTGGCACTTCCGGTTATACCGGAAGTAGACGCCAACTTTGTTATTTTAAATAGAACCTAATATTTTTTATTTTATTTTCGAATTCTACATGAAATTCTAGATAAAATTTGTGCACAATATCCTATACCAAAAATGAAGTATTTTCGAGATATTTCGATCTTTTTAAAAATTTTGAAAAAATTCTAGTCCACATTGAACAACGATATCTCTATTAATAACGAAGCTAGTGACGTGAAATTGTAACCAATAAACAACAAGCGCTTGCCCGTTAACTTCATATACCCATCTCATTGATATTTCATACAGGGTGTTTTAAACTTAGCCGCCAACATTCACAATTTAAATCATTTATAAGTTGCTTACTTTAAATAGAACACCCTGTATTTTATCACATTTTCTGCTGTATTTTTTAAGCCAATTCGTTTGGTATCAGTATTCCCTATACCTAAATCCAACCACTTTTGAGATATTTCATTATCTTAGTTAAAACATAACAACACTTAATTATTTCAACATTAGTAAAGGGTAGGCCATGATTTCTATTATTTAAGGTGATATTTTGTTATTTTTTCATAAGTTGTTAATTCTTAAAAGTAACCAATAGCCTGAAAGGATTATTAATTGTGGATATCATTAAAAACGTTGACTAGGTATTTTGTATTAATTTAATTAGATAACTTACAAACAAAAATAACTAAATGTAATATTAAACAACTAAAGTTTTATAATAAGTGTTCAAAATTAGCACCATCTACTTCTAAACATTTATGAATCCTTTTCATTAAGTTATGTCTTGTAATTCTGGAAATATGGTCGGGTGTTAGAGAATTTAAAGCAAGTAAGACTCTCAAAAGTGGTTGAATTTAGGTATAGGCAATACTGATATCAAACCAATTGGCTTAAAAAAATACAGCGCAAAATGTAATAAAATACTGGGTGTTCTATTTAAAGTAAGCAACTTATAAATGATTTAAATTGTGAATGTTGGCGGCTAAGTTTAAAACACCCTGTATGAAATATCAATGAGATGGATATATGGAGTTAACGGGCAAGCGCTTGTTGTTTATTGGTTACAATTTCACGCCACTAGCTTTGATATTAATGGAGGTATCGTTATTCAATGTGGACTAAGATTTTTTCAAAATTTAAAAAAAAATCGAAATATCTCGAAAATACTTCATTTTTGGTATAGGACATTGTGCACAAATTTTATCTAGAATTTCATGTAGAATTCGAAAATAAAATAAAAAATATTAGGTTACATTTCAAATAACAAAGTTGACGTCTACTTCCGGTATAACCGGAAGTGCCACATTCAGGACAATATTATATTTGAACTCAGCGTCATCCAAAACCTACAGCTTCGTAATTTCAAATTTTTAACATAACTGTATCCGCCATTACTTTTAATCAAAGCTCTTCGCGCCACATCCTGTATACAAATATAGTAAATATATTTACAAATAACAACACAAATCCAAACTTCAATTCAGGTAACGATAGTCAAAAATTGGCACGTTACAACTCGAAAAACGGGATACAGAACACAGGAAACGATACACGGGAGAAGGGCCCGAGACACAAAGCACAAGGAACATGACGCGAGGCACAGAACACGTCGGACGGAGCACGAAACACGTGGCACGGGAAACAAATATCAACATGTTGGATAATTATTTATCAGTCAAATATAACTCTGGTTATATTTGACTAGATTGTTTTTTGACACATGTATTTAATTCAAACACAGAATGCTACAACGAGATATTCCCATGCAAAAATCAATAGAGGTTATTATCAGTGTAATAATGACAGGATTGGTTCTGACGTATACAGGTGACTAGAAATAAGAAACAAGATTTTGTAAATTTAATATTAAAGGATTTAAAAATAGCCGTCCTGCGACTGATTTACTCTTCTACATATTTGCTAATGATAGGATACATAGGCATAAGAAGGTTATATGCTGGCGACACCCGATGTTAAAATAAAAAGTCAGGTTTCCGATGAGAATGGACACATGCGTAAGATATACAGGGTGGCCAAACGAGGAGGGGGTGGAATATTGTACAAAGACGAAATGATCTTTGGACCACGGGTAGATATCAATAGCTACTACATTTTAAAAATATTTTTGATCATACAGAGTGTTCCATGTTGTTGGAGCAAACTAAACTTATCTGTTTTAATCGAAACACCCTATATATTATTACATTTTTGGAAATCCCATGAAATACGCTTTCATTTGATACCAAATTGTATGGGTCTATCTCCTTTGGTTTTAGAGACCCAATTGCGGTCGCCTCCACTGTTTTGTAAGGCGACTTTTGTTTATTTTAAAATCACAAAAAAATTTTTGGTTGTCTTGTAGTATTTTGAATTATCTTAGTTTTCAGATTTCAGAATAATGTACAGGGAGTGTCACTGTTTGTAACCCCCCCCCCCCCCTCCCCATGATGTTCGTGTCATTCGATGATTTCTCTGATATTCTTTCTTTTTCATCAAGCATGTCTTATACCCTATTAATAATTTTCAAAATACCTTCAGTTTATTTGTGAAATTGCTATTGTAATACAAAAAGACTGAAAATAGAGGTATTAAGTTAGCCATAGGATTGTAGTTTCTTACTAAAAAAATTTTGTCAAGTAAAAACAGGAGTTAATGTAATAATTACAAATTGATTTAATGAATTTTTTTAAATTTAATAGACTTTTTGAATCAAATTCATGCAAGAAACACTCATGCTTCTAGGTAAATTAAAATCAGTCGTTAGTAAAATTTCTGACGATTTAATTTTTTACGCGTTTTTGTAAATGTAAATGTCATGCTAAAGAACTTTTTAATCAAGTTATATTAATTTATAAAAGAAACTTTGGCGTTCTTAAATATCTATCACTTACAAAGTTTTGAGATACTCTTAATTATACTGTAAAAATTCGAATCTTGTACTTTTAATTTATTTTTTTATCTATTGGCATTATCAAACTTGTCTTAATATTGTAAATTAAATATGCATTGTTTTCAGTAAATTAGGCTGGTCAAAATAACTGTAAATAAATATTATTTTTATATGCAATACTGAGTAATAAAATTAACAACTACAAATTACAATAAAATGAAAAAGAAAAAAAAATCAAAAATCAATTTCTCATTAAATGCTCGAATGTTCTTCCTTCAACTTCAATACATTTATTAATACATCGCACAAAATTATTTTTCACTAACTTTAAGGTCGGCCATGTAATGCTTTGAAAAGCATTTTTGATTCTTTCCTTCATATTTTCTGGTGTGGTTGGAATTTCTTTATACACATAATCTTTTACGTAACCCCACAATAAGAAATCGAGTGGGGTCAGATCAGGTGACCTCGGTGGCCAAGAAATGGATCCTCCTCGCCCTATCCACTCATTTTCTTTCCAGTGGTTTAAAAATGTTTGCACGTCTCGATGGTAGTGGGCGGGTGCACCGTGCTGTAATCACATATTATATTTCCATAAACTGATTCATTAATATTTTGAAGATGGTTATGTAGCACTATAATGTCTGTTCACTACACCATTACTTCTGAAGGTAGCTTCGTCACTAAATAATATAGAATTGAGCAAATTACGAACTTCTGCAATTTTTTGCAAAAACAGTTGCCAAAATTAATTCTTCGTTCAAAATCGTGACCATATAGTTGTTGATGAAGTTCTATATGATATCCGTTTTTTAAATTTAACACTACCTGTTTCTTCAAATTTTTGTAAAAGATCTTGAAACGCCTTAGGTCGCGGCTTTTTTTCAGTATCGGGATATCGTGATGCATAAATTAAACTTGCCAGTAAGCAATTTTTTTCTAAGAATAAATATTACTAAAACCATTTCCTGAATATTTAGAGTCATTTTCAAAGCTTTGAACAAATTAAAACACAAATTAGGTTTAAACTGAATAGAACCATATTATTACAAACAATTTCTCTTTTTTCAAAGCAATATTGTCATGGCACTCTTGTTTTTTAATTGCGAGTTTAAACATTAATTCCAGATAGAGGACTGATTTAAATTTAGAAATTTCATCAAGGATTGATTTAAATTTGCTTTGAACGAAAGAGTGACTTGTGTAAGAGTATGCACCAATTTTGTTAAAAAAAATTCTGTTAAATTCAAAATAATTGAATTCAGTCAACGTACAGTTGTTATATTAACTCTTTTACTTGGAAAATTTTTTTAGCATGAAAAAGAACGCCAAAGCTTCTTTTGTAAATTAATACAACTTGATCAAAAAATTCTTTGGCATGAAACTACAATTCCATAACCTTCTTATTCGTTAACATTTACAAAAAAACGTAAAAAATGAAATCGTTGATCTGAACATAATCAACATAATAATTCATTAAATCAATGTGTAATTGATATATTAAGTCTTATTTTTACTTAAAATGTTTTAGTAAGAGACTACAATCCCATGGCTAACTTAATATCTATAGTTTCAGTATTCTTGTATTACAATCGCAATTTCACAAATAAACTGAATAAATTTAGAAAAATATTAATTTTAGGTACAAGATATGCTTGATGAAAAGAAATAATATCAAGCGAGGCATCGAATGACATCAATAGCATAGGAGGTGCCGTTTAAAAAAATTCGAAAAAACTTGTATTTACAAACGGTAATACGCCCTGTATATTATTATAAAAAAGCTGAAAATTAGGAAATTTTAAAATAGTACAGGACCACAAACAATTTTCTGCCATTTTAAAATAAACAAAAGTCGCCTCACAAATCAGTGGCGGCGGCCGCAAGTGGGATATTTTATTTAAAAACAATTGAATCTCTCTTAAACCAAAGGAGATAGACCCATACAATTTGGTATTACATGAAAGCGTATTTTATGGGTTTTCCAAAAATGTAATAATATATAGGGTGTTGCATTTAAAAAAGTATAAGTTTAGTGCGCTTCAATAGTATGAGACACCCTGTATGATTAAAAATATTTTTAAAACGTAGTGCCTATTGATATCTACCCCTGGTCCAAAAATCACTTCTATTTCGGCTTTATACAATACACGGCGACTAAACGAGGAGGGGGTGCCTCCTCGTTTGGCCGCCGTGTATATTAAAATTCAGGATCTCAAAAATTTAATTTTTATTGCTTGATGCTAAACATGGTTTAATCATAAAAAGTTCATGTTTACATCAGAAGAAACGCTAAGAACAAAACTTTTCAAAATAATTATTTACCTTGATAAACTATGTAAAATTAGGTGAGTTAATAAAATCAGTTTTAACAAAATTTGATAGAGCACAAAGCAATAAGTGCTATTTGTCTCAATTTAGGTTAATACGTTTTTCGGTAATAAATGTTATAAAAGTCTTGTAAATTTAAATTCCTTACGTTTTAGATTAATGGTTAGCGCAACTTATTTATTCTTTTTGTTTCTTAATTTTAAACGTAGATCATTATTTTTAAGTAGTTGCCATTAATTTAAATTGAAGTATTGTAACATGCTGTCCATCATCAAAAAATTGTGAAATAAATTTACTTTCCAAAATTCTGATATGGTAAACACAATCATATTTATTCCTAAACAACCTAAATTAATAAATAGCTTGTTTAATTAACACCAGAAAACCAGATATGACACAATGTTAACTAATAGAAAAGTTGATGTACACCATGCTTTATGCAATTCTTTCGAATTAGTGTTAATGAGTGTATTACGAAAAGAATTTTAGTAATTATTGCTTAATTTTATATCAACGCCTATTGTTAATTTTTTGCGCATTTAATTTACCAAAGACCAATTTACAAAATCGATATTTGAATATCTCCGAAAAAATACAATGGAAGATTGATTGCTTTGAAGGCTTGTGCGATCAAGATCAAACAAGAAAGGATGACTTTGCAATGTTTAATTAGTTGATGATACGCACATATTTTTAAGGCAGGTGTAAAATTCATCTAGACTTGTCGATATATTATTTTTTGTTTTGCTTAATTATAGGCTATAGTTTACGTATCGCTCGCACAAGTAAAAAAAATTTAATTACTTCAAATTAATTATTATTAACTACTTATAAATATTACCTGCATTTACGTACGAATTAAGAACATTTTAAATATTTTCTTATAAATTAAGGACCTTCTGTTTTTAAAGGTGCGAAAAATGGATTGCCTTGGGCAAAGTAAAGCTATTATAAACGCGTGCAAGTGTTAACAGAAGATTGAAGAGGTAATAAATGGCGTATACGCTTCTATTTAGGATTAACCGCCTGCTTTAACCATATTATTACAATTATTAGACGGTTAACACATGGTTTGGTGCATTGCTGATAATTAGTTATGGTCAGAGCAGTAATTATCTTTGTTATGTTTGGCTACTTGCCAATTTCATCACACTATCAGTTTTAAACCCTATCATTTTTAACATACCTTTTAAAATAAATGATATAATAGTAGAGAACCCTTAAACGAATTAGTTTCTAAGAAATCAGATATATGTATTCTCAAATAAGTTTTAAAAAATTGTTTATCAAAACCTGTAAATTATATCCAAAAGCTAAAAGAAAAATTAAAGTTACGTTCAAATAATAAGAAACCTGAGTACTTAAATACAAAGATGATGTTTCGTGCTTAATTATTTGTTAGTACAACTAGGAATACGAAAAGTTGTTCCAATATTGCTCTTTTTGATTATTCCAACGGAATATTCACCAGTATGGATAATAACATTTTGATCATTAAACAAGACTTAAACAAGACTTCTATAAATGAAGAGGATATAATACAGTGCATGTTAAAACAAGTTAATGCGGCCAATCATAAATATTATCAAGTCAAAAGTGCAACATTACTGTTTTTATCTATTTAGTTTACACAAAGACCTCATATTTCCTACATATCACACAGTTTGGAGGTTGTGTGTGTGTGTGTGTGTGTGTGTGTGTGTGTGTGTGTGTGTGTGTGTGTGTGTGCGTGTGTGCGTGTGCGTGTGTGTGCGTGTGCGTGTTGGCGTGTGTGCGTGTGTGCGTGTGTGCGTTGTGCTGTGTGTGTGGTGTGTCGTGTGTGGTGTGTGTGTGTGTGTGTGTGTGTGGTGTGTGCGTGTGTGGTGTGTGTGCTGTGTGTGTGCGTGTGTGCGTGTGTGCGTGTGTGCGTGTGTGCGTGTGTGCGGTGTGCGTGTGTGCGTGTGTGTGTGTGCTGTGTTGGTGGTGGTGTGTGGTGTGTGGTGCGGTGTGCGGTGTGTTGGGTGTGCGTGCTGTGCGTGGGTGCGTGTGTGCGGGTGGGTGGGTGGTGTGCGCGTGTGGGTGTGCGTGTGCGTGTGCGGGTGTGGTCGGGTGATGTGTGTGGGTGCGTGGTCGTGTGTGTGTCTGGTGCTGTGTGTGTGCTGTCTGGGTGCGTGTGTGTGCTGGTGCTGTGGTGTGCGTAGGTGCGTGTGTGCGTTGTGCGTGTGTGTCGGTGGGTGTGTGGGTGCAGTGCGTGGTGCGTGGTGAGTGTGAGGTGCGAGTGTGGCGGTGCGTGGTGACGTGTGCCTGAGGGTGCAGTGGTGTGAGCGTGGAGCTTGAACGTGAGGTGAGAGCTGAGGTAGACGTGTGAGGTGTCAGTGAGTGAGTGTGAGTGCAGTGTGCAGTGGAGTGGTGTGATTGGTGAGTAGTGAGGTGAGTGTGAGTGAGTGAGTGTGCGGCGTGCGGTGCGGCGTAAACGTGGTGCTGGGAGCGTGGGCGTGGTTGTGGGCGTGGGCGTTGGCGTTGTCGTAGGCGTGGGCGTAGGCGTTGGTGTGGTCGTGGTCGTGTGCGTGTGTGTGTAAGTAGTGATTAAGGGCCAGTTCTGGACCAATTCAATTTTACTCATCCTCTGGTGGTAAGAAATGTAAGCTTTTGGCGGGAAATTTAAATATTAGGAGCTCGCTAAAAATAGAAGTCTCAATGTCACCATCCTCATCATATAACAAGGTCACTATGCTGTCAAACGTTTTGGCGGGAAATTTGTATGTCAAGGTCAAAAGCTAAAAATAGAAATTTAAATGTCATCATCATATTATAATTCTTAGAATTCTATAAATAGAGTGGTCAAAGTCAAAGGTTATTGACCTACAGGGGTATCGTATGACATTTCTTAGAAGTATAAAAATAGAATAACTTTATGGAAAGAAGAAGACAATTTTGTCTAGGTTAGCGGTTTTGAAGAATGCAGATTTATAATAAAAGGCTTCCTTGGGCGTGCGCGATTAAGTATTAGAGGAATGACGAAAATCGTAGTATGCAAGATAGGAAGCGCAAGAAAAGAACAAGTATTAACTATTGTTGAGCGAACGAAGGTGTTGGAGGTGTTGTTACGAAAAATTAAAGTTTTAAAAGTAGATTTAGGGGTGTATGAAGTACATAGAGGCTTCGAGTTTGAAAATAAAAAGACATTTAAACATATTTGATATTAATCTGTTGTAGTGTTTAAATCAGTTATTGTATTTATATTTAATAAATAATAAAAATTGTGATGTTAGGAAAAGTTTTTAATTTTAAATTGCACAAGCTACCCTAGTAGGCGATAGAAATATTTTTTAAGCAGATTTTTCCAAGTCCAACCTTTTCAAACAAAAAAAAAAATATATTTTTCTCAAGAACGGGCCAGAATTTGCCAAAAATAAACTAAAAAAAAACCAACACTCTCCGTCGACTTTTAAACGTATCTAACACATATATCAATAAATCAATAAATTTTTAAGATAAATACTGATGTAAAATAAAATCCTTTATTTATTTCGGAAATATTTGTAATATGTTGTTCATCTAAAAAATTATAACATTTTTTTTTATTAAAGAAAGACTTCCTTAACTGTGAAATATTACAGATCATTATTCGATATAAAACGTACATTTTTAATATATTCCAAATTAATTGAGTATCAATAGGAAATGTGATGTAGTATAACAAAAGTTTCACATATTTGTAAAGTATTTGTAATATGTTTTTTTTCTAAAATAGATTCTAACGATTTTTTTATGAAATAAAGTAATACTAACTCTCACAATGTATCTTTGGACATTTTACATTTATATACGCAATTACAACCCATTTTAAATGGATTGTACTCGTAATGAGTAAAAAGCGTGCAACTGCAAAATGCATTACCCATATAGTATTATCAGTGTGATATGTAATATTATATTTAACTTGAAATACAAGTATTGTACTGGAATGGAATGTATAATTGCAATTATTGTGGTGTAAACGATAGAAGTGATGCATGTTTGAAGGTGTGCGATGTAAGTAAAGATATATGTGCATATCTATGGAAAGAGATAAAAGACGACTTGATATGGGCATCCTTTTCTTCAGGGTGTAGGAGGGGATGTGGAATAGGGTGAAAATAAAGTCCTACAAAAGATGCGCTCCTGAAAATTTGCACCTAATTCTCAAAAAAAAAATTTTTTTTCAATGCAGTTGTGTTTTATAAGTGGCAATTTATCAATTTCATGTATAAATTTATCAAAATATGAAAAAATGACTCTTAAATTAACCAATTCAATTTTGAAACAACAAAGAGCACTTAAAACACAACTTTTTGTACTTACATAAGCTCAGAAGAAACATATGCATGCAATTTATCCATATCATGTATAAATGTATCGAAATGCTCTTTAAATTAACCAATTCAATTTTGAAACAACAAGCAGCACTTAAAACATGAATTGTTTTTTAATTTATTTTGATTAGGACTCCAAATTTACAATTTTCGATGGAGCGTGGATATTACTGCTTCAAGAATTGTAGGATAATGGACGCAGTTATTTTGTTTTGAAAGCATTTTATGCAAGTGTGAATACGAACATTCTATATCTATCTTAGTCACCAATTCACATTACAATTTTGAAACGGGATTTGCTAATGTATGAATGCAATTGTGTCATTTGTATTGTATAAATACATAGCGTAAAGTTTTCAGATTTACATGCTTTTGGGAACTGCTTTAACTTATTTAATGCAAGCTTTTTTTTCACTTTTAACTGTATTATATTTTCACACTTTCTTTATATGCATGATATTTTACAATAACCTTCTTAGAGTATTTTTAAGTTATCTTACTTAAGGATTCAATGATTTCCTTAACTTATTATAAGTTTTGTTATGAATGAATAGGTTCAAAAGTAAACATGTAATTGAAAATTATTATTAATTTTATTAAATACGACTACTACGACTGCTAGGTAAACTTTTTATTTAAGTATTTAACAAAATTAATAATAATTTTCAATCTCCTTAACTTATTTGTTTTCACTTTTTAACCTTTAAATAAAACAACTGTTAAATAGTTTCACACTCGTTTTCTGTTTCTTTCTTTATACATATATGTGATAGAGATATTTAATAAGCAATAAAACAATTACACATTTTTTTATTTATTATAATCCGTAAATGTATATGTAAAAAAATAATTATAATTACACGTAAGTTCCCTACCCTACAAAAACTAAAACTAAACACTACTTTAAACAATAAGAAAACTACTTCTGTCGAACAATTTTCACATTTTTATTAGCTTCAGATAACTCACTGGTTAAACGTTGCATTTTGACAGAGACTACGTATGTTCACAAAATGTCCTGCAACCACCTAACACTTTTGATTCTAAATTCATGCAGGTTTGTGGGATCCTGCGTTTGGAGGGTAGGGTCTAGAGTTATGGGTGGTTGTGGTGATGAACCCCTTGGTGTTATTAATTCCAAGTTTTTCCCTCCATGTTGCAATAAAGGTGGCTGCAGTAGTGCTGGTGGTGGTGGTGAATGTTTTTACACTCCCATTTTATTAACTAGTATTAACACTTAGGGATATTTTATACATATATACATATCTAACAAAAATTATTATTATTATTATTACATACTAAATTACTACCGACAAAAAATAAATTACATTCTAAAAAAATTACTGCTAATGAAGAGAAAACCCCTAATTACTAACTTACATACAGATAACACACCCATCACACATCAATCCTCTCCAACGTACGCAAAATGCTTTCCGTGTTTTTAATATTACGACGCACACATTCTAACTCTTCTATTAACGATAAATTTTTACCTCCGTATTGGAGTTTCTGCAGCGGTTGCGATGGTGCCATCACCGTAGTTGCTGGTGTTATGCTGAAACGATAAATAAATGTGGTTGTACTAAATACTCTATGAAACAATAATTTTAATGAAATGAAACTATACCTACTAAATTATACCTACTTTTCAAAATACCTCGAAATGTCATCCTCTACTTCGCTATCTCTAATTGAAATTATTGGGATGCGCTCTTAGAAGGGTGCCTGGATTGGTTCAGTATCCTTCGTTGGTGCTCGCACTAAAACATCATGCAATATGCATGGTTTTTCTTTTTTTAATGACAGTCTTGTTTTTTTTGTTTGCCGAAGCCATGGATAATTGTAGGTAATGAATGAATGAGTACTCAATTAAAACATTATATACATGTTGACGTTAACAAAATTGCGAACAAATGGAAGTGGTTGGTTGGTTCAACGAACTGTAAAGAAAGTGCGGTGTATGCATACTTCTGAACTGAAGCTCTTGCGACAAGTTATAACCAGTTTGCAACATTTGACCTTGAATATCGGTTTATATGAGTATATAAACAGATAAAGAGCAGTTTTATACCAGTCAGTACATTGCACTCGTAGCTAGAATTGTAATTGTAATTGTAAACCTAAAGTACTTCTATAGTTACTTAAATTATTAATTTTTACATATGTCATAATAAATAATTACTGCATAATCGGCAGTGTGTGCTTCATATTTTTGCATTGTTGGATACAGTTTTGAAGGTAACTATGAGTAAGGTTTTACCAAGTAGTAGTGATATTGTTAATTTAACAAGAAGTATTGCACCATTGTTGAAAACCAAAAATGAATTTGTTAAGCGCATCCGTATAATTAACACTAATATTAAGCTATTGCAAGATATAATCCAAAATAAAATTTATTTAGAGACATGCGAAAATTTGCTTAAACTCGAAAGTAATTTATCGTTTCTAAAGTGTTATCTTATAAGAGTTAAACAGCTAAAGAGCGCTTCGGAGAAAATATGTAGTGGAATTGTCAATGTCACTAAAAAGCGTACACGCAAATTAAGTTGGTACTCTCTAGATTCATGTTTTAATGGTAGGTTACTTACTGGAATTATAGTCAATATAGCAAACATCAAGGACCCTCTATTTTTTACAAAATGCATACAATAGTTTTGCACGAAAGGTTAAATTAATGCTAAGGCAATCGATGCTAAAGGTGAATGTCCTTTTAGTCTGCAATTTTGTCCATGCTCAAAATCACGTTATCTAGTTGAAGACATTTACCATAAAAAATTATACCATCAATATTGCGACCAATTTACGTAAGTGGTATAATGAAAACGTTTATTATAAATTACAAAAAAAAATTAGAGGAGTTTTCCGAAAGGGATTCCTGTTGGGCATTACATTACGTATTACATTTAAAGGTAAATATTAATAGTTATGTCCCATTTAGAGGTGTCCTTTCAACTTACCTTAAAGTTCCCTACTTCATAGCAGTAAAGCATGCGGTAGTGAATGTTAAAAATGACGATGAGTATTGCTTCGTGTGGGCCGTTGTGTCGGCACTATATCCCGTGCAACATCATTCAGATAGAGTTTACAGTTATCCTCATTTTAAGGATATTTTGAATTATGATTCAATTCCCTTCCTCATTAAACTAGATGATGTAAAAAAATTTGAACAGTTAAACAACCTCTCCATTAATTTGTTTTGCATTCAGGGGAAAGTTATATTACCATTTGTATTAAGTGAAAATCAAAATAGTGCGAAGGAACCCATAAATCTTTTAGTACTTTCTGCTAATTATCAAGCTGTGGGTAATATTAATACAAAAAATAATACTGTTTATCATTTCACGTGGATTAAAAATATGTCGGCTCTTTTTCCTAAACAACTAGCGAATAAGGAGCACAAGAAATTCATTTGTTATCGATGTTTGAACCATTTTTCTTCAGATCACGTTCTACAAAAACACATGATTTACTGTCCTTAACTTAATCGATGCTCTGTCAAGCTACCCACTGAAGCAGAAACGTTTCCGTAGTTCAAAAATTGGACATTCCAGGAAAAGGTGCCGTTTGTAATTTATGCAGATTTAGAAAGTATTTTGGAAAAGTGTACAAATTTAACGGACATCGATAATAATACGATGTTGTACTTCAAACATACACCCTTCAGCATTGCTTACTACTTGGTGTGTTCATACAATGATTCTTTATCACGATTTAGACTTTATAGAAGAAACGATTGCATTCAATGGTTTGTTAAACAGCTTCAAAGTATTGCACATTGGACTACCGAAATAATCAATAAAATAATTCCTGTGGACACTTTAACTCCCAATCAGGTTGAGCACTTTGAAAGCACCACGGTTTGCCACATTTGCGAAAAACCATTTACTGATTATGATATAAAAGTTAGGGATCATAACCATTTTACTGGAGCATTTCGGGAAGCATCACATCAGAATTGTAACCTAAACTATTAAGACTCCCACATTCTGTCAGTCGTGTTACATAATTTGTCAGGTTATGATAGCCATTTCCTCATTAGAGAATTCTTACTGTTCCCGGTGAGATTTCACTGCTACCCATAAACAAAGAAGGACGTATTTCTTTCACGAAAGTAATACAAGGCACTAAAATTAGGTTTAGATTTATTGACTCTTTCAGATTTATGAGTAGTAGTATTGAAAAGTTGTCTGACTATTTGGGAAATAGTAAAAAAATGATTACCCACGCTAATTGTAACAATGCCGAAGAATTTTCGCTACTAGTTCGCAAAGGTGTGTTTCCTTATGAATATCTCGATACTTGGGATAAATTAAGCGAGACCAGACTCCCTCCCAAGGAAGCGTTTTTCAGTCATCTTACTAATGAGGGAATCAATGATACGAGTTTTGCACATGCAGTTAATGTTTGGAACAGATTTAATATTAAATCGTTAGCGGATTACTCGGATTTGTATCTAAAAACGGACGTTCTATTGTTACTAGACATTTTCGAAAACTTTCGACAAACTTGTTTAAGTACTTACAAACTTGATCCTCTGCACTATTATACAGCCCCCGGTTTGGCATTCGATGCTATGCTTAGAATTACACAAGTACAGTTAGAACTATTTACAGACATTGATATGCTGATGTTTATTGAGAGAAGAATTAGAGGTGGTGTGGCTCAATGTTATAATCGATATGCTAAAGCTAACAATAAGTACATGGGGAAAAATTTTATCTCATTTCCGCAAGTGTGTATTTAATGTACTACGACGTAAATAATTTATATAGAGCCACCATGTCAGAATTTCTACCATTTGGTGATTTTTCTTTGTTGATAATTTTGAAACTTTAGATTTAATAAACCATCCCGATGATTTGGAAATTGGCTATATAGTCGAGTGTGATTTAGACTACTCCATAGAATTACATGAAAGTCACAGTGATCTACCATTGGCACCCGAACATATGGCACCACCCGTATCTGGTTCCAAAATGAAAACATTATTGCTTACATTGTATCCTAAACATAATTATGTAATACATTACAGAAATTTGAAAGTATATCTAAAATATGGATTAAAGTTGATAAAAGTACACCGTATATTACGTTTTAAACAGTCCCCGTGGTTAAAAAAATATATCGATTTAAATACCACCATGCGCCAGCAATCTCAAAATGAATTTGATAGGAATTTTTATAAATTAATGATTAATAGCGTTTTTGGGAAGCTTATGGAAAATGTACGTAAACATAAGGATATACGTTTAGTAACGAAATGGGAGGGTCGCTATGGTGCTCGTGCTTACATAGTAAAGCCAAATTTTCATAGTTGTACAATATTTGATAATGATATGCTTATCATTCAAATGAATGAGCTAGAAGTATATTTCAGTAAACCTATATATGCAGGATTCAGTGTTTTAGACTTTCAAAAACTTTTTTATACAATTTTCATTACGGTTACACGCTACCCAAGTTTTATAATAACTCTTGTACATGGATACGGATAGCCTCATATACGTCTTTTCAGTTCCTGATATCTATGAATGCATTAAAGAGGACATTGATAAATTCGATACATCTGATTATAGCCCCAACAATATCTTTGGAATTCCATTAGTAAATAAAAAAGTCCCTGGCTTAATGAAAGATGAAAATCATGGCGCGATTATGTTGGAATTTGTAGGACAAAAATATATGCTTACATGGTTGATGAAAAAGTTGTAAATAAATCAAAGGGTTCTCCTCGCTCAAGCGTCAAACAGATGACGATAAATGATTATTTGATGATTTTGTTTGATGGTGACGTAATAAGCCGTTATCAGCATCTGATAAGATCAAAGAAACATGATGTGTTTACAATCAAACAGAATAAAGTAGTACTTAATCCTTGTGATGATAAACGATTAGTAAATTTCAATTTCACCCATACTAGACCTTCGAAATTTAACTTTACATAGCATTTTATTCGTCTTCTGTTTCAGAAAACAATTTTATTATTATGAACAGTCTTGAAGACAAATTTCAGGAAGAGCTATGGTACAGTAGTGATAAAATCTACAGAAAATATCTGAAGCGTTCTTTGATGGGGAAGTCCTCCCCCGAAAGCTATTTATTTGTACTGAATATATTACAATATATTGTTATTCCTGATGAGTGTTTTTACTGGTGCGCTATAAACTCAAAGTGTGCAAATCAAGTTATTAAGACATTGTTTGATAAAAAAAATTAAATTAGACGATACCATTAAAAGTTTTATGAAATTGTGTACCGATAAATGCTACAATTCATTAACTTTTGATAAAGTAGATAGGATCTTAGACGATAGGAATGTACTTGTGACATACCGCTTAAAATGTATCTATACAATTTATTAAGAGTTCATGATTCAACAAATGTTAAATCTACCTTAGAAAATATTGCTTACAAGGACACTTTATTTATTATAACTGAATGTATTGAGAAAGCGGCATATTATGCTAACTACAAGTGCCTCGACGTTTTACTGAAATATTATTAGAACAAAATAACAACTATAAGTTTCAACCGTGGGAAAACGATGAGCACCACAAAATTTATTACTGGATATTAGACAACATCAATGAAGGTGAAACAAATTCAAATTCCTGCTTAGAATGGAGGTGTGGGCCAGATTCGGGGTATGGCCATCCAGTAATTTAAGTGATTATAGAGGTACTTTAGGTTTACTTTATAAGATAATGAAATTTTAAAAATAAATGTAATATTTATATTTAAAAAATAAAATGCTATTATTTTTTTGTGCGTTTTATTTCACCTAAGAGCTACATCCTTTTATACAAACTATATAACTAATATAAATAATTTGTTTCACAAAGTACAGGTTAAATGTTATAAAACAATATCATCCTTGTTGATGCATGATCTTTCATTCAATCCCCACCACTTTACGAATAACTTATTATTCTTCGAGCGAAGCACTTTTTCAACTAGATACACATCAGGATACTTTGTTTTTTGTAATGCATGTTCATAAAACCCTCCCAGTACAGGCTTTCCCTTCATGTCTTCCAACATGTACGTAGTGGGGTTAGTAATGCGAACTTTCACAATCTTAAATAATTCACTAGACCAATTGGGTGTGTATCCTTTGGCGAAAATATTTTTAAATTTACTGATTCGTACTACGTCACTCACAGAATATCGATTCCTATCGAATATTTTTATGTGAGTGTAAGCCTCTAGCTTTGTATGATTACCAACTTCTATGCTTACGATTGTTATAGTACATGGTTATGGTATCAATTGTATCAATCCACTTGTATTTACCTTGTAGGCTGTATGACTTATATAGAGCACCCTTAATGGTTCTGATAACACGTTCTGCAATTGCAGCCTTCTTTGTGCTATAGGTGGAGTAATGATTGACTCCATAACGCTGCATTAGTTTAGTAAAATGCTTATTGTAGAATTCTTTTCCTGCATCTGTCTGCAAATTGGTAGGTTTCCGTCCTTTTTTGAAGACTGTTTGCATGGCCTTGGTAACTTCTTGACCTGTTTTCGTTTTTAATCCTTTAGTCCATAAGTATTTCGAAAAACAGTCGATAACCACTAATATATACTTATAGTCCTTATTTTGTTTGGCATATGTGTTAATTCAGCCAAAGGTCATCAAAACCTCTAATTATTGTGCGCCTTCGTTTAAAATTTTTTCGTGCAGGTTTATGCAATTGTTGACGAGTTGTAATTTGGACATGGTACTAATTTATCCACAATTTCTTTAAGTCGATATAGTTTTTGCTACAACACTAGATAAGCGTTACAGCTTCCTTTAAAAGCTTTCTGAACTGCTTGTACATAAAAATCAAGATATCCTTTACTTATAGCATCACCATCTTCTTCCGGGTCCGCCAACTGTGTCAAACGGTTTCCATCCAAATTGAATCTTGTTGATAAATAGTATTGCTTAGTGATGGCACCTTGAGGATCTATGGGGCTGGCAACATTGCTGAGTCTCCTATTCTCGATATCAAATTGATTATCATCAATTAGTTTAAACTGAGGGGTTAATTTCCTGAAATGATACTAGACATGTGAATGTCCAAATTTGTCAAGGGTCATTTTAGTTATGATATGTCAACATCAATGCATTCTCATTTACACTGTTTAAAAAACGACTCTTTGGTTTTTAAATGTACCCATCCTCATACAATTCTTCTACAATTGATATTATGTGATTCACGACACCTGTATTCCCTGCCAATTTTTCTGCTCACAATACCTCTAGATCACGAATTAGTTCATGTAGATCGTTCCAATATTTATATTCAATCGCCTTTTTGTTAATTTCTTAAAAAACATAGCTCCACCTCCCTTGGTCTTGGGCGATGATGATGAAAGCAAGGGTTTGATTATTTGCGTATACTTTTTGCTGCGGCTCCTCGAATTTGCCTACTTACGTCATAATCTCGCCTTACAACATTAGTAGCTTCTAAAATACTTCTATAATCTTTTCGATCTTTTGAATTTACTACATTTAAATTGGGTTCATTCATAATAAGCAGCTCATATAAACCTGGAGTCCCTTTATACGTGACACCTTTCATAATCATATCGTTTCCTTTAATTGTAACGGGAGTATTACCAATTGTCCATTTGTCAGTTGTGGTATCATAGTGGACTCCATAAGTGTGATCAATAACACCTTCAGGATTCCTCATAGTACGTTCAACGTATATACGAGGTAATTCATGATACTGCACGAGAAATTCTTCTGAGATGGGTTCATTATGGGTAGTAGAATCATCTGTGACACTAAGAGGTTCTTCTTCTTCTTCCTCAATATTAATCTCTCCTACAACAGATGTATCTAAGAAAGATGGTGTACGACTGGAGGAGGATTTGTTTGAAAAACGGAAGCTGAGCTAGTGGGCTAGTAGCACCCTTTCTTGAATCACCTAATGGAGTGAAGCCTGGAGTCCGTTGAACTTGAGCTAGCGGGCTAGTGGGGGTAGTAGCGTTCTTTCTCGGAAATATGAATAGGGGTGGTTTTTTGGGTTTAACGCCACTGGGCTCCTTTTTAGGTGTTTTTTTTATCTGGATTGATTTTATTTACTATTTCAGTTAGAGGTTCTATTAGGGGTTCATAAGTACTTTCAAATGTTCTTTCATTATCAATGCGAGCAGTTTTAATACTGTTACACTTCTGCTGTATTACTTTACGAGCCTGAATAATTTTTTTCTTTAATATCATTTCCTTGTTATCCATTGTAGTAAAACGGGTTTGCTGAACAGATACCGGGTTACCTCGAACAGATAGCTGTTTACACAAACAGATAGCTGTTAATATGTAAACAGATCAGTACCTACTAAACTACTGTAAGCAGTTTAAGGTATTATATATTCATCAAATCTTTTCCTACAGCGACAATTATTAACTTCAGCATCCTTGTTTATGACCATGAAACCAAACGGATCTACCCAGCATTTTGAACACATGTCCCGAAATAATTTCATGCTTATGGTGGGACTTATATGATCCTCATACACGTTTTAGGTTTAATTCATCACCCAAATAGAAACAGTTAATATCGTTATGCCTACCCATAGAAAAATATGCCCTTATGTTATTTTGCTTTTCACAAGCGATATCATCGAAGATAAAAATAGAGTTTGATTTTGCACAATTAGGCTCAATCACATCTTGATTATCACTGAAGGTAAAGTAACCTATATCCCTCATTGGAAGTAAGATTTCCTGTATAAGTTTGTACTTGTTTTGATTCAATGACATAGGGTATACGTATACATGTTTAAATTTCAAGCCATTTTTCTCGGCAATCAGACTGATCATTGCGTTTGCTTTACCACAATTGGAGGGGCCACATGTAATACCACGTATACTATTAGGAAGTTTATCACCATGTTTTGAAGTAATAGACTTTTCATCAAAGTCATGATTTTGAATTGAGAGTTTTTGTTTTTGAGCAACTACTTTCATTGTTAGTGGATGAAATAAAACTAAGCGCATAATTACAACATTTTTATTTATGTACTAGGCTATATTACAATAACTATAACTTTTTCACTTCCCCAGCGAGTGGGCAGTACTGCACAATAGCGTCATGGAGAATAAGGCCATAGACAACAATTCCATTTTCGAAAGGTGTTAGAGATTCCATTTCCAATTTGATGTCTACTGTTGAGTTTTTTAAGGATTCATTTTCTTTAGAGCAGTCCATAACAAATACTGGACATGATTTGAATTCGGAATAGTTGAATAATGCATCTTCATCATAGTAATCACATCGAAATTTCAAAAAATTGTGATAGGCAGGTATATATTGGTTAGCACTGAAGTTCAAATGCATTGCTTCATATGGATAATACTCAGAATTCAGATGTACTTTAAGATTTCTGATGTTAATGTGATCAAAATTTCCGGCCCTTCCTGACCTTGTATACCTTTTACCTTGTTGGAATGCAACAATTATCCAACGTGGTTTTTCCAGTTGCGTTGATGTTTTTATTGGCCATATGTCTGAGGTTGCTTGTTTTAAAGCAGGCAATTCATATAACTCGCATTGACGAAATGGAACAGTAATAACAGAATTTTTATTGATTTCTTGAAACAAGCTAAGTTTCGCAGTATCACTAAGTGTTAAGTGTGGTACTTTCCATTGAATTTTATATAAGGTTATTGCGGCATCAACTTCACCATAGTAACAGTTTGTATGGCTTCTAGATCGAATGAAAACTAACTCTTGGCGCATATTCACGATTACCTGTCGATAATCCTCCATTATTCCAAACATGTGGTTCAATGGTATGCATACTGCAAAAGATTTTTCTCCATTTTGCTCATTGAATTCTACTGGTAATGGTTCTTCATTCTTTGGTGATCATCTCAAATGGCTTAGTGCATTGCTTTTGCTTGCCGTATAAGAAATATATCCCTTAAGCGTAGATGTTATTCCTGGATTTCTACAAACATCCACTCTCTGACCACCTAACTCATAACGAATTTCTTCGAAAAGAAAGTTCGGGAAACTGTTGGTTAAGCTGCATGCTTTTCTTTCATCTTCTTTTTTGAGCTCAAGTTTACCTTCTATGTACAAAAAACTATCATAAGTAGCCTTAATTAGATCTTGACTTTGAATTAAGATGCGTATTTCTTCGGAAAGTCCATATTTAGAAGATCCATATGGAAGATAAGTGTGAATATCGGATTTAATTATAGTATCATCAAAATGTACGTTTTCAACGACGTTTAACGATTCTGCCATTGTGGTTGAGAACTTTTAAACCAATTGACGTTAAAAAGTACTTCTCTGCAGATGTCAACCGCAATGAGGGTTGAAGAATAATTAATGACTTACTGTAGGGATGATGTCTTTTATATGAATTTTTGAAAGATAGAATTGGTCCTGTATTATTAATAATGTCAGTTTTTACTTCTAAATATTGAGTATTGCTTGGAGTTTTATCTAGACGATAACCTGGTGGAACTCAAACATCAATCTCATATAATACTTTAGCAGGTTTACCGTTTCGATAAGATCCCTTTATAATGTTGCACTCTACGTGTAGATTAGTGTGTTTAAGTATTTGGATGTCTAACGCAGATGTATGTGTTCTAATATTTTAGACTCAAACCCTAGTATGCGCCCAATGCAATTTTCTGTAGTAAAATCGATCTCAAATGAACTGTTTATCTCACATTTAAGTGTATTGTTGTTTGCTCTAATGATAAACTTTTTTGTGGGTATTTTAGATTTTAGATAATCGCTAATTTCATCTAACTCATATGCATCGTGTGGAATATTAATCACTTGCAAATGAGATGGATTTGTTCTAAAATAAAATCTATCGTTTCCTGTATAAATGTTTCTAATGCTGTTGCAGCCGTAAAATTCAACCAATCCAATAACGTATTTCTTACTCAAATCTAGATAGAAGTTGTAGCTAACTGTGTTACCAACACCTTCTAAACTGAATGTTATTGACATAACTGAGAAAATTTGATGTTGTGCTGATTATTTATATAAAAATTGTAGGCGTAGGTGTCCGCAAATAATTGTATTAAACTCTTTATCTTGGTTGTAATTATAATGTATTTTACACCCCCGAAAGTAGTTAATCACTTCGATTGGTGGTTGACGATTACCGAAACTATCGTAATACCATACCTTTTTACCACGCTTTTTGTAGCAAACCCAATGTGTACCTGGTCCTCTTTGGCTATCTATCCAGATTCATATTTCCGTGGTAATTTAGGCATGCTATCTCTCATAAAAATATCTCTAAAGTAGGGCACATTTTTGGTGTATTTCTTTAAATCAATATCCATTAACGGTCTTTCGCGTAATCTATTCAGTTTTTTGCAACGGTTTTAAGTATAATGCACCCACCAGATTTGTTTGGTTTTAGATACAGTGCACCGCCTTTCTTATTCATGAAGCCTGTAGCGACCGAATCCATCATACGATTATAGCGTGATGTTTCTTCTTGCAATTTTTTAGCATTTTTAGCATAATTCTCTGCTTTAGCAATTCCTGATGCACCGCCAGCTAAAGCACCGATTGCTGATAATCCTTCGAATAACGGAATAAGAAATGGTAAAAACCCTCCTTGTTTAGGTAGCGGAATTACTGTAGGAACTTTAATGTTTTTCTTTTCTCCTAAACTTTTTACCACACGTTTTGCCGTTGAAAGCGCTGACTTTATTGTGTCTGTGAAATTTACGTTAGGTTTAATTTTTTTAGCTATCGTTTTTCGTACATGCAATAAATTTCCGGCATTGCATTTTTTCTTCTTCTTCAGACTAGATCGACGTTTACACCCCATTCCTAATTTTCTCTTTGCTTTCATGGCGGTACTGACTGCTAAAGCTGCAGTTCGTTCACCTAATGTTGCGTCTGATGATTTAAAACGTTCCCAAGCTTTTTTTGTAAAAGTTTATCCGCTTTATGTCTACTATCTAAATCTGTGTGATCTCTGTAACTGATATCGTGAAGTTTGCACTGATAATCTAATTGATTAATACCGGGGTCACCGCGTGCGAGTCGTTTGTACCAGGACCGCAATGCTGGTAACCAGGTAAATGCAATTCAAACGGAAGATTATTGATTAGAGCATTCACTAAACCACTACCACCTGCACTCTTTCGCTTCTTAACTAATATTGTTTACCTGAATGGATAGAACGGGGTATTTATACCTAAATTGAGAAAAACAAATCATAGTTATTTCTGTATTCAGTAAATGCTATACATTAGATAAGCAGGATGTTAATACAATATTTCCATTAAACATACAGCATTATGTGAATTAATATTATACTTAGCATTTATAACATCATCAATGTCATTATAAATGTCACCACCACGGAATTCTTTTTCAAGAAAACGACGGTAGTCAACAACTTGTTGTGTGAACTTTTCATAAAAACACACCAGATTGTAAGATTCAAGAAATTCCAATCTATAGCTTATTATATCCTTTAAATTGAATAATTGTGAATTGAATGTGCAAGAACAGCAGTTGTAGTTTTCTATCATAACAGTTGTCAACATTCTGTCATATCCTTTAATCAATTCCCAATTGTAATAAATACCAAGATTGCAAGATAGAGATTCATAATGTTGATCATGGATTATATCTTCTTCTACGTTCACATTTGACCAGTCAATTTTATTTTCAATTTCTTGGGATCGGAAAAATTGTAATTCTACATATGAATGCCATCTTAGAAGCTCATTCCATTCCTTCACATCCACCACTACATTATCGCTTTGATCACAGTTAGCACACCCAATACACACTACTGGTGAAAGCTTGAGGTGCGTACTGTATCCAATTTCCATATGTTTTGCATGATGAGTATCGTTCGATAGTTTATAATAAATACAATCAATTAAGTATTCATTAGCTGCTTGTTTATACACTTCAGATAAATCATATGGCTGTTTGTCAGTGTTCCTTCATCATGTTTCTCTTCATTTTTACTTCTATTACCACCATCACTATTTTGACAGCACCAACAACACAAGGTAAAATTGTTATTGTATATAACGGTGAACTTCTGAGTTTGGATCGTTCCCGAAATGATGTTATTGCCGCCTGCATTATAACGACTGTACTTGCTTGCAATTGCACTAGGAATAAACGCTGTTTAAGAAATGATTTTAGTTAAATCATGTGGGTGGGGTTGTGGCACTACTGTTAAAAACAAAATGTTATGTTTGTTGTTTTCCCGACTGCACCCAAATTACTCATGAAGACATCCTTCGTGTTTAGCTGCGTTTTAAATCCTTCCATTCGATTTCCTTCTTTCAAATACTCATAAAAGTGTTGAGGTAATATACATTTAAAATCATCCGTTTCCATCACCATACTTAGTATTAATTACTGCCACATTAATCACTTTATACCTTTTTGATATCTCGAGGTCACATGCACTTTTAAAAAGTTTGCAATAGGTGCTTTGGTTTAACCTTGCTAATTCCATGTTTATCAATTACAAGTTGCTAACTGACTGATCTCAACACACCTCGCTGTGGTTTATATCACAAACGTGTGTCCTTGACTACCTACCTTGAGTACCTATGACAACATGTTTAAACTTGGTAAATACACACCTGCTTTTAGTGTAGCAAATTATTTCACCTTGACTCAATTTAGTCAATATAAGCACCATTTGACCTTGGTCTACTTTTTAGCATAGACAACAACTCGCATTCCTCTTGTTTCCATAAATTGATTCTATTTCTATACTTCTAAGAAATGTCATACGATACCCCTACAGATCAATAATCTTTGACCTGGACCACTCTATTTTTAGACTTCTAAGAATTGTAATATGATGATGACATTACAATTTCTATTTCTAGCTTTTGACCTTGACATACAAATTTCCCGCAGAGTGACCTTGTAATATGATGAGGATGGTGACATTAAAATTTCTATTTCTAGCGAGCTCCTAAAATTTAAATTTCCCGCCAAAAGTTTGACCTTGAAGATATCCAAAAGTTTACATTTCTCACCACCAGAGGGCGAGTGACCTTGAATTAGTCCAGAACCGGCCCTTAATCGCTACTCTTGGTCAGGTGATAGCCTTGATAAAGTGGTAACCTTGGAAATGTGGGACCACGTAAATGTGGTGTGTTCCAGAAGTCTCCAAACTTACTACTTTGGTTCATACCTAGACGAAGGAAAGAGTTTCCATCTATAATAAAATAGAGTGGATTCTTATCTCGGATAGGTGTGACTTGCTTGACTAACAATTTTTTTTCAAAGTCATCGTCTTAGTCAAGAAACAAACTCCAGATCCATGACTCATCTACCCCATTAAGGTCCTAGATACAAACCTAAAATAGAAACAACTCAGGGAAACAAGATTTTCTAAAGAATCTCAAAAATGCATGTAATCAATCTCAAGTACATGTGTATGTTTAGACCAGACCTAGCTAGTTATAACGTATTAGATAAAAATATATGTTCATGTGTACCACTTATGTCGTAATAGATAAATAAAGTGTAAATAGATTTTGGTACAAAACGTATGTAGATTGCTCCTGCGTAATCAGTTTTCAGTAAATTTTTACACATAAAAATAGTACGACAAAAACAAAAGCAAATTATTAATACAGTGTAACAAACAGGTTGTCTTTAAACCAATTTTTCCATTTAGTACAGCGGATTAGCTAGCCTATTGTGCACTTTTTGATAAATCACCAAATTTGGCATAGAGGTAGACCGATGTAATATGAATAAATTTGGAAGTGGAGCCATTATCCAATTGCCCCCTGGCAGCCGTGGCTGCCATATTGGAAAATAGCTGCCAGTGGACACCTAAAAGAGTAAAAATTAGATAAAGTTTGCTTCTGAAGGTTTTAGTGAATGTTATTGAATGTTTTAAACGAAAACAGCCAGATAGTTTGTAAGTTATATATATATATATATATATATATATATATATATATATATATATATATATATATATATATATATATATATATATATATAATATATATATATATATATATATATATATATATATATATATATATAATTATTTTATATTTCACATTTCAAATTATATTTGACAGTGGACACCCGAAAGACAACAAAAATTAGATAAAGTTTGCTGCTGAAGGTTTTAATGAATGTTTATTAAATTTTTTTTAACGAAAACATGCCTTTTTGTAATTTATACAAATATAAATGAAAACATACCACATAGTTTGTAAGTTACATTTTAGGGGATGCTGCTTTTTAACACTAACTTACATAATGTGTTGAGAAATCTACCGCTCCTGGATACTTCAGCACTGGTTGCTTGCAACCACGAGGAAGCGACACCCGCATTATGTTGCATGCCGCCCACGCTGATCACAATGGCGCCACAAGAGATCATCATCTGCACAGTTGACATTGATGGCGCTGTCCTGGCAGTGGCTCTGGCACGCACCTTGAATGAGGAAACTGAAATGTGGGTGTTCTTCGGCTCGGGGAAGACGTTCCGCTTTTTGGAAGCCCATGAGATTGCTCGAGTTCTCGGTCAAGAAAAAGCTCAGATACTAACGATGTTTCATGCTTTGACGGACTGCGACACGGTCTCCTGCTTCGCCGGTCGTAGAAAGAGGACATCATGGGCAGTGTGGACAGTGCTACCTGAGCTCAACAAGACGCTCACTTTTTTCTCCACTGTACCAGATCGTATTAATGAGGACGCCATGCACACCATTGAAATGTTCATCAACTGATTTATGACAGAACAAGCACACACACAGATATCGACAAGTCGCAAACGGTTTGTAAATAAAAGCAACGTCCAACTGATTCCACCGACAAGTGCAGCCATGGAGCAACACGCCCGAAGAGCAGGGCGGACATGTTTGGGGTCAGGCCCTGGTGCCTGCACCAACACTGCCAACACCAACCGACTGGGGTTGGATCAAGACCAGGGGTGTGTATGAACCTCTCTGGACAACGCCGGTCTAGAATACACACCACTTTGTGATTGCGACGGGGAGTGTCCTGAGATCTGAAGTTGCTTTCTTAAAACGAATGTTCTCAACTGGTAGTATACTGGGACTGCAAAACCTATTTTTAATACTTTGTTTTTTAATGTTTTAATGCAATATGAAAAATGCACAGAAATGAAAAAGTTTATTTGAATGCAATAAATTTTAGTTTCCCAGTAATTACTTTAAACATTTCACATACAATATACTTCAGAGTCATATTATAAAGTTACATTAATATTTTGTATTGTATTTGTTTCAATAATTTAAATATAATTTGAAATGTGAACTATAAAATTATTATATATATATATATATATATATATATATATATATATATATATATATATATATATATATAGTCCGTAATTGCGTGGACGAAGCTTTTGAGTTTATACAATATCGTTTTCAAAATTATTATTAGATGGTGTGATCTTTCGTTACAATTAATAAATTTTAAAAATTACTATAACAGTGTATTAACACAAAGTTATATTTTTTAAATGGAACATACATATTATTATAAATTTGGATTCCTGTTAATTTTAGGATTTATTCACATTATGAGTATCTTAAACGCAATTTAGCGCTGCATCCATTTTTAAAATTTAGAGTTGAAAAGAATTTAACAACCGTATTGGAAATGGTAAACTAATTTTAATGGTTGGTTAGTCATAGACTGCACAAAAGTAAATTAATATTACTTTAATTTTCGATATCTAATGCAAAGTTTAAGATTTTCAATCATAGATAAATTGATTTTTTAAATGGAAAGGTATACATTGTTTTACATTGTTAGATAGGAAATTTAATTACATTTTTTTGATATAACATTGTTGGTATTTATGTTTTGCCGTTTTTTGATAATCCAGCTTTTTTACTGAATTTAAAAAAATCAAGTTATCTATGATTGAAAATCTTATACTTTGCATTACGATATCTCGAAAATTAAAAAAGATAATATTACTATTTTTACGATTTTATGTAGCACAGTCTATGTCTAATCAACCTTTAAAATTTTTGTGTTACATTTCTCCATACGGTTGTTACAATTTTCGTTTCAACTCTAAATTTTCAAAAATGGAATGCAGCGCCTAAATTGCGCGTTAAGATACCTCATATAGTGAATAAAGTGCCCTTAAAATTAACCAGGGAATCCAAATTTATAATAATATACGGTATGTTACAATTAAAAAAATATAAGTTTGTGTTGTAATACTCTGTATACGAGTAGTAATTTTTGCGAAAATATTTTCTAATTGTAACCCGAAAGATCCCACACAATCCTGCAATAAATAATTTTGAAAACGATATTGTATACACTCATAAAGCTTCGTCCACGCACTATTGGCGGACCCTGTATATGTATATATATATATATATATATATATATATATATATATATATATATTTATGGCTCCACAAACAGATTTGTTCAGGTGTCAGTGGTAGCTCAAAATAGGGACGGTATGAAAAGGGTCCAACGGTTCTTATTCGGCGATAAACAGTTCGCATCCCAATCGCCCTTCCATGTTCTACAAACCACTGGTCCTCAGTCACCCGTGTAGACGAGAAGCGTCCCGTAGAGCCAATACTCTAAGACGGCGATCTTCGGCTTCTGTGGTTCTTCGAGGACGTGCTGTACCTCTCGCTCTTCGTGTACGGCACTCTTGGTTCCATGCCCTAACATAGAGTGCCACAGTGTTTAAACTCCGTTGCGTAAGCCCACAATTCGACCCCGATCAAACTCGCTTAACTGCCGACAGTTTTGTCGTCTTCGCACTCGAGGCATCGTGATTCAATTAAAGAAGCTTTTTGTAATGTGTTTTACACGTCTTAAACGACAACTGTAGTTACAAATGATTTTAAGGCTACGTGATCGTAAATGTTTTTGAAAGAGGTTAACGCAAAAATCGCTAGAGTAATATGGCTAAAACATTGATCGTTTTTTATCTTAACATAAACAAACATATTCCCAAAAAATGTTTACAAAATATTTATTATTACAGGGTATTCTTCTTTTTATGTCACTTAGTATATGTATATATATATATATATATATATATATATATATATATATATATATACATAATATATTTACGTGTACCGCATCTTAGGTGGTACACGTGATTCTATTTTTGTCTAACACGTTATAACTGACTGACTCTGTCTATACATACACATGCACTTGAGATTGATGACAAATGAATTGGTTAGAAGTTGACTGGTTATGCATTTTTACTAAGACGATTATCTTGAAAAAATTGATAAGTCAAGCAAATCACACTTATCTGAGGTAAGAGCCGCCTCCACTTTAGTTCAGATGCAAACCCTCAACGTAGTTTAGGAGTGAACTAACCCATTAGTAGAGTCACACTTATTCGAGATAACAATCTTCTTAGTTTCTATAATTTTTCCCCTCATCAATTTCTTACAATTATTTATATAGTCCACATTGCACATGTATTGGGTAATGCTATTGCATCATCATAACGTTTCCTATACGTTTGGCTCTTCTTACAACCTTTACCTTAAGATCCTCTTTCATTGCTATATTTTAATTTCGTGCAATTTCTGTAACTGGGATTCGTATTAGTACAGGCTGACTTACTGCGGACTGTAATGCCATCTGCAGAACTGACATTCATTACTATCTATAGATGTGTTTTCTTCATTGGTGCAACTTAGTGTAGATATCAACAATATCGTGGATTCGTTTTTATCTGATAGATTAGAACTTGCAAGCTAGACATACATTTGTACTTGAGATTGATACATTACGGGAAATTTAATCTTGTTTGATTCTACTTTTTGATTGTAGGTTTGTTCCTTGGAAATTCGTGAGTCGTTCATTTTTGGTAATCTTTAGATAACCTCGTTTCCAAGAATTTTAGATCCCTTTGAGGAGACGAATTAGTCATGCATTTATTTAGATTCTAGGGACTAATTTTTAGATAATTTGTTTCTTGGCTAAGTCCTTCAAGAGATTAATGAACCGTGGGTATACAGAAACACATGGTGAAGGGTATCTAAGCGCTTGTACAGGGTGTACAAAGAACATGTAACAAGTGTACAAAAAATAACTGACAGTATATAGGGTGTACAAATAGATGTTCTGCTTCTAGATTGAAACGATCGTTTTATCCTTATTTTCCCATTAGCGGATATATGTTATCTTAGATGTTCTTCAATTTTGGAATATTCCTGCCGTTATCAGTCTTCGCTTGTGATTAAATAATTGTGAGTAGGACACTTCTCCTTTTCAAATAGCACATTTTACCTATTTGGAATTTGTTTATCTATGACGTCATATACATAAATCTATTTTTATCTGACAGGTTATTCTTTGCAAACTGTCTAGACATGAGCCAATATATATATATATATATATATATATATATATATCTTTTTCTCCAAGAATCGGTTATATTTTAGATTAATGAGTCATGTAGTTTGTTATTGACTAAGACAATGACTTGATAGTAGGTTTGTTCGTAGGATAGAACCTTTAAGTAAACGCGTATGCCTCTTGAGGCTTCCTAGTTCATTTGATTCCGAGATAATAACCTACCCATTAGCTGAGTTCGAACCACTCCGTTTTAGTCGAGTTCTGAAGTTAACCACGTTTTGGCTAAGGAACACATTTTAGCTAAGATTTGAGCCACTCGTTTATTGGAGTCCCACTTACCTCCTCTATTTTGGCGAGAACCTTCACGTTAGTTAAGGTCAGTGGAGTCGCACTAAGCGAATGGCCTCCTTCTTAAGTCAATAAATGCATGTTTACCTGTATATGGAGTCACACCGAGATAAGAACCTCCTTAGCCAAAATCACCCTTTTTCATTGGAGTTACACTTAACTAAGGAACCAACCCTCGTCTTCGCTGAGATAAGCTAAGATTAGTGGAGCAGCCGTGATAAGAATGCCCTCTACTTTAGTATGGAAACGACCCCCGTCCACTTTAGCCGAGATATGAACTCAAAAGATAAGTATCTTAATCATGGATGATAATCGTGAAAGTTTGCATTTTCGTATAAGCTTGATAGGAGTTCATCTGCACTGCCAAATATTGAACATATTATGATCACCTAGCTATTTAGTTAAAAAAGTTACGCTACTGGAGTGGTCATATTTTATTTAAAAAAGCTAAATTTTAGGCAAAAATTGTTACATAGGTATTTAGTGGTCGATTTAAAAAAAAACTGTTTGTGAAATCCTTAAGGTAAACAGATTACCATGCCTTTGAATTTTAAAGCTCGCGATTGTCCCAATGCTTTGTTGATTCTTTAGTAAGGATTTTGTTTTCAATAACAGTATTTAAGCAGTTTACTTGTGTAGTTTTTTGCCTTTCACGAAAAGTTGCTTCTTACAATATAAAAACGTACTAAAACGTTTCTGTTGACGTGAGTGTGACAGTTCTATGCGAGCACTCATACAGAACACACGTGTTTTGTGAGTGAGCTTTCATAGACATGCGATACGCTCTTCGGAGCTATTAATTATAAAGAACATACGATTCATGAGTACGAATTATTAATATTTTATTTTAGTATATTTAAGAAACCTTTGCACCGGATGTGTGTGGTTTTCACGGCATAGATCTGGTCACGGCAGAAACCACGCCCCAACAAGGTAGAACCAAGATATCGGATGACAGCGAAAGCGATTACGAAGATAAAAGAGAACGGCTCTCCAAGTGTGGTAAAGTTGCTCATATTGAACAAGTAAGGATCAACTTCGATCAAATTAGGACTATCTTCCAACAAAGGAAGCAAATCAGAGAGCTACTAACAACAATAGCTGAGCTCAAGGCTCAATACGTAGCAGTCGTAGCAAGACTCGACGAAATAAATGAAACAAATAGAACCTCAAACAAAACCGTAAATGACGACGCTTACGGATCATCGCATTCTACGAAACAGAAGCGGAAGCAGGAGACCAAATAGACAGGAGAATCAAATAGCAAAACACCAAGACCAATAAAAATTGAAAAAACTCACGACAGGATGGAAGTATGTGCTGCAGCTTCCCAATCAGAATGTGACGAAGACATCTTCCCGGAAGAGGAAGGATTCCAAACCGTCGTCAAGAAAGGCTGAGTCAAGAGCCAACAGGTGGACTCCGAAACGAGAAGTCCATAAATGTCCGTACGTAAAGAACATATCCCGGCAGTAATCCTCCACCGACAGGAGGATTATTCGAAGACGATGAAGAAGCTAACGTCAGTCAGAATAACGCCGAAAAATACAAGAACCACTAAGGATGAGATCAACGTACTCCTCAATACCGCAGAGTAACACAGAACGGCTACAAGTGCACTAGACGATGCCAGCGTACAGTTCAACGTATACCTGTTAGAAGAGGCTAAGCCACTCAAGATAGTAATAAAGGGCATCCTGCAAGAGGACGAGATAATTGAAACGGTTAAGAACGACCTCAAATCTATGGGGTTTGACGTCCAGAAAGTTAACCGAATGCGAACACAGAAAAACCGCCATGGTACGGGTCCACCTCGGAAGGAGCGAAAGAGGTCTACAACATCAAGACGGTAGAATACTTCGGTTCGGGCACACAACCAAAGGATGCCATGCTCCACCCAGATGTGCGAATTGTGCGGGGGGACACAACACTATGGAATGCACGAAGACCCGTGAAACGGGAGACTCGAAGTGATGCAACTGCACCGGGTTGCACACGGCCAACTATGGTGGATGACCGCTCACCAAAAAAACTTCAAGAAGGTGAACGCCCGGCAAGAATGACCGAGGCAGGAATAAGTCACACGCAGATGGCAGCAGGGAACAAGAATCAGACACCTGAGGATTTGGAAGATGAAGACTTCGCGCTCATCATGAAGGTTGTGAAGGCCCTCCGACTATGGCACCGAGATGACCTGAAGTTTAAAAGCCGAAGATGATCTCTGTCAACGACAAAACAAAGGTATTGGTAATTTTATGTATTTCTTACAAGTACATGGGCGCTACGAATACCACCACACATCACGACAAGACGAAAGTACAAGTATAGATGGCTAGAGCCCGTAGTACCGAGAATATGCTGTATTTTTGTCACAGGAACACAAATCAAACAATTTCAATAAAAAACTTTGTTAACAGGTATGTTTAAAGTAATTCCATTTTATAAAAATATGAATGTACTACTAAAAAAAGGATTTTAAATTTATAGCAACTATTAAAAGCAAAATAGGTAATTGTATAACATACATCTTTAGTGTTTTTTTTACTAATAAACCTATTTAAACTACATGTTTGTTTGAAAAGGAATTTATATAATTCGTTTCCATGAAATTAATTATTTTGAAACATGGTTTCTTACATAAAACATGTTTAATTTAGTACGACTTGTTAACTAGTGGTACCAACATCTCCTTGTGAAAGATGTAATTTAAAATCTATCTAGGTTGATATATAGGTTTACATAAACTTGTTACTTTTTTTATTAGAAAACTACGTCTAAAATTTATACCAATATCTTTAATTACTCTCAAAAGACCTCTCCCTCAATAAATAAATCCATGGGTGTGCCAACATTTCCATCAACATTTGAAATTATAGTGAAAGAATCATAAATCAAAAATATAATGAAACCATCGGGAATTTCATCATTAAAAGGTTGACGTGATATGTCCACCTTCGCTTAATTTTTCCAAAATTACATTAATAACCAATTAATCATTTCCGCTAAACCTTTGCAAAATTAACCAATTCGATTTTGACACAGAATTAATCATATTGTCTAAATCGGGGTGGTCTAATTGTCTGCAAAATTTTATACCCCTTTTTAACATACAAAACAAGGCTTTAAATCCTTTAGATAACAATCAAGCAGTTTCTTAAAGTATATGAATTAATAATATACCAGAAGCTTATTAAATATTAGAAACTACAGTATAATACAACACCTTCTTTGTGATATTTGGCCATAAATTGTAACCTTAATAGCGGCACGGGTTAATAGTTATGGCCGGTGGCGGAGTCACTTGTGAGGGTATACAGCTGCCCTTTATTATATTAGCCCTCCTACATCGAATGAATTAAGTTTTAATTTAGGTATCTAAATTTTATTTCTATTAAAGAATTGTTTTGATGTAGATTAGATCTTGATTACAGTTTGCTTATTTAAGTGGTACAAGAAAAGGACCAAAGTCACCAGATCATAAAGATTTATTAAAAACATATTGCTATCTAAAGTAGATCAAAGTAGAATGTTAATTTAATAATCTCGATAAATTAAACATGAGCTTTAAGAAAGAGACTGAAGGATCAGAGAACATTAATCATAATTATGGTAATTTCACACGTTCTTTAAAGATAGTATAGAATCAAGAGTCGTTATTCTATAAAACATTAAAATTACTTGATACATCATCCTAAAGCAGACTATATACTGCCAGGGGATAAATATTTAAATAATTTAACACCTTTCCGTATTAAACCTACATTAGAATCAGTTTTACTGACCATATTCTGCTAAAGAAAATGATCGTTGTGCTTACCTTTAATTACAAGTTTAATTTTTTAATGTTAAAGGATACTCTTTATACGTCCGTATTAGTACATGGAGCACCAGGTGGTATGTATTATGTAAGAGAAATCGTAACAAATATTTTTAACAGAAACATTGTTATTAACTAGTCATCGACACTTTCAGTAAATTTAGATAAATTAACCACACATCTCATACTTATGTTAAACCTGTATTAATTATAATTTGATGTATACTTTTTTTGTATAATCGGAGAGGCAACAACCAGTTATTTCACAAAAATAAAACAGTTTATAAACCACATAAACATCAATGTGAATTTAAAGAGCGATTCAAAGTTTAACCAGTGCATCACGAATATTTTTTCAAATGTTAACGATTGTTACTTACGAAATGATTTTAAATCAGTGTATTATAACTATTGCATTATCCCCAACGTATAACATGGTTTATCTGGTTAGTTTATATGTTGTTTACAATCAGTGGTCATTAGAACGATGACATCTCTTTGGAGATCATGGCGTCTCCATTGTAGTTTGACTAGCTGTATGCTGTAACGTTTATTTGAATTACAGACAAGGTTAAGAGGCAATTTCTACGTCTAAAATAAGTTAAAGGATATTTTGATTGACCCTCATTTTTTTGAATTTATCGATACTGATGGTGATATGAATATTGTTTAACTTCCACTAGACGTTACAATTGCAGTATCTAAATTAAATGAGGATGTTTTAGATGATCCGAGGTCTTGTGATGTTTCCGGAAAAATTTAATTATACTGTAATATAAAAGAAAAAACTTGCTTAGATAATACTGGAAATGAGCCTGCTACAAAGAAAACAAAATTGGAGACTTCTAAATGAGATTTACCTGTTTCCATCCCAGTTGGCACAGCAAAAATAATAGACAAAGCAGTAATAATGGTGTTATTGATCACCAAATTCCATCTATTCCAGCTGAATAATTATTTGCCTCACTTCGTTTCGTAAAATAAACATTCAGCTTCGCCACTTAAACTATCACTTTTACTCCTAATAACATAATATACTATTATCCGCAAACATCACAAAAGTGACACTTTTATGACTAAATGGTCACAGGTAAAATTTTTACTTCTCGGACATGGAGTAAAAGTTTCACTTTTGCGCCTAGGTATTTTTACTTTTACCAATTTGCTTATTCAATGAGCGTTGTTATGGTTTCATTACTTGCAAAACATCCTGATTATTTTATTCTTTTACTTGATAATTAGTTTTGCTGTTTCCTTTCGATCTTTACCAATTATTGTTCATTTATCTGATTACGTTTTCGGATAAAATAGTATATGTTATTCGTAGTAAAATTTGCTTATGTGGCTAAGCTGAATCATTATTTGCCTCACTTCGTTCCGTAAAATAACCATTCAGCTTATCCACTTAAACTATCACTTTTACTCCTAATAACATAATATACTGTTATCTGCATACATCATAAAAGTGACACTTTTATGACTAAATGTCACAGGTAAAATTTTTATTTCTCGGACATGGAGTAAAAGTTTCACTTTTGCGCCTAAGCATTTTTACTTTTACCAATTTGCTTATTTAATGAGCGTTGTTATGGTTTCATTACTTGCAAAAGGTCTTGATTATTTTATTCTTTTACTTGATAATTAGTTTTGTTGTTTCCTTTCGATCTTTACCAATTATTTTTAATTTATCTGATTACGTTTTCGGATAAAATAGTATATGTTATTCGGAGTAAAAGTGAGTTTATGTGGCTAAGCTGAATAATTATTTGCCTCACTTCGTTTCGTAAAATAAACATTCAGCTTCGCCACTTAAACTATCACTTTTACTCCTAATAACATAATATACTATTATCCGCAAACATCACAAAAGTGACACTTTTATGACTAAATGTCACAGGTAAAATTTTTACTTCCCGGACATGGAGTAAAAGTTTCACTTTTGCGCCTAAGCATTTTTACTTTTACCAATTTGCTTATTTAATGAGCGTTTTTATAGTTTCATTACTTGCAGAACGTCCTGATTATTTTATTCTTTTATTTGCTAATTAGTTTTGCTGTTTACTTTCGATCTTTACCAATTATTTTTAATTTATCTGATTACGTTTGCAGATAAAATAGTATATGTTATTCGGAGTAAAAGTGAGTTTCTGTGGCTAAGCTGAATAATTATTTGCGTCACTTCGTTCTGCAAAATAAACATTCAGCGTCGCCACATAAACTATCACTTTTACTCCTTATAACATAATATAATATTATTAATCCTGTTAACAAATTAAAGTACAAAAACAAAAACTTTGATAGTTTTATCAAAAAAATAAAAAACAATTTTTTGGAATTTTCGTCTTGCCCCACCAAAAATGATGAAAAATTATGAACATATTGGAGCAAGATGGTGATTATGCACAAATGTCACATTTAAATTTGCTTTGGCCTTCATAACTTGTGTACGATTCATACCACCAGGCTTCATACTAATTGCTAATTCCGAGGGCGGGTCAAGGTGTTGCTCTTCTCAAGAAGGTCACGCAATATTTAGATTTTTTACCAAACTTCGAGTAGTTAGTGGAGTATATTTTCCGAAGTAGTTTCTTTTTGTTTAGCACATTTTTTTAGCCTCTGTGTTATCATTTTTTTCACGTTCTTTCTTCTCCAACTATCTTTTGGTTGGTGTACGGGTAAGTACGGATGCCTCTTGTTTTTCTCGTTTGTTTGTCTCAGTGAAGCGAGTGTATTTGGGAAGAGGCCTAGTTTCAATTAACGAAAAGGACTGATCTATGTCTTGTGATTTGATTTTTTTGTTGTCCCCTTCTACATCAGAAGGACCAGCTATACTGGACGATGAACTCAGTGTTGTTGCTAATCGTGTATTGTCGCCTTGGGGCACTGTCAAGCTTGTTGGAAGTATTTCTCCTTCAGAAATGTTCATTTCTTCATTGGAAGTGTCGTTCTCCGCAATTATGTAAGGTATCAAGATTTGATGAACATCAATTTGATTTCCACGTTTACTTATAGAAGCTGGAGCAAATTATGTTTCGTCCAACACATCTGGATTGGAAGACTCAATACCACATTTTGCAAAACTCTTAACTGCTATTCCAATAGTTGCCACTTTTAAATAGGCGTTCCTAAAAAGTTTGTCCGTAATGGTCTTTCAAGGGTTATTAATGAAATGACCATACGATTGGCTATAATAAGTCTTCCAAGGACGAAAGAATCCCACACACAACGGTTGTAGTCTGTTGGTTGTGTGGGGTAGCAGTCCAATCATTATAACTCCGTTGTTTCTGCAAACGTTTATCGATTATAACGAACAATGAAATGGACGGTTATCTACTATAATTAATTTGGGTTTATCTTTGGACGGATAACTAAATTAATGAGATGTTGTACAAATCTATCGGTGTTCTTCTATCCATATTGCAGGTGCAATTGCATCATTGTTTGGTTAGCATTCATTCAGCAATTCAGGCCGCATCCTGACTCTTGCGAAAATAAAAAAATGTCGAACAAAGGACCCTTGAGCATTCTTTGCACAAATTACTATCGTGTACTCTTTCACCATTTGTAACCCCTTGCTTTCCGTGAGATATCCGATTCATCTGCATTGGAGACTCGGTCCGGACTAAAGTTATATTATACTTTTAATTCATTTAATATCTTAAACATCGAGATACCTCAACTTTATTGAACCCCATAAGTTATCTTTAAACTAATATTATGTCTCGCCATAAATGAAATTAACCAGTCCTTGCGGGAAATGTTTTTGGTTTCATTAAATTGATGATTGACGTTGTTTTTTTCTGAAAATTCATGAACCAACCTTCGACAATGAATTGATGTTAAACAAAATTCTTTGCTGTTAAATTCTTTACTATAATCCGCAAGTTCTAGTTCTTATGCTTCATTGAAAGTAACTTTAGATCGACCGCCACTGTTAGGTATATTTTCTGTGTATTTCCTTTTTTAATACACCTTTGAAGTGTGGGTTCGGGTATTTTAAACCGAAGCACTGTTAACACTTTGGTTTTTTCCTTCCACAGGATGAATTGTAGCAATTAAGTTGGTTTTGGACTATGATCGGCGGTTAGTTTTTAGTATGTAATTTCTGACCATTTGCGGCGAAAGATAAAATTAATTAAACACCACAATTTTGCACCACAACGTCGCGTCGTATATATATATATATATATATATATATATATATATATGTACATAGGTTGGAAAAGACTATTTAACTTAATGCATACAAGTCTATTTAATATACAAACGAAAGTACAAAATTTTACCTTTTATTAGGACAAAAACCATCACTTTGCGTAAAGTTACGTTTATATAACACCGAGATGATGATGAGCGCATATGATGATTCGCGCATCGAAATATGCACTGCGGCCATCTAGTTACTAAAGTTACATATACTAAATGGGAGGATTATCATAGATGTTTGACATTATAATTACCTATTACTTGTTTATCTAAAAACAAACTCGTTATCTTTCCCCGTGCGTCATCTTCCCTACCTTACCCTACAATACGCAAATTGCTCAAACAACCGACACTTCTTTACATTTTCAAGTGACTGCTTAAAAACTGTATAGGGTTCCTTCTGTTTGCTCGTTATTATTCTGTATCTTAGGAAGAACTATGTTGATGCTAAAATGAGGATATCTTAATGGACTTTATAAAGCGGTTTCTACAAACATGTATTTGAAATGGTCTATAGCACTTCTGTAAAATTTTGAGTGTTTTCTGCATTATTACGTAAACAATCCACAATAGGTGTCAAGTAGGCTTTGATAATAATCGGGTTGCCGACGGAAATTGGGAAATAAAGACGTGGGTGTTAGTAAGATGTAAAGAATCAAAAAATTGCTTCAAGGCTCAGACTTCTAATATATATGTCACAAGCGTCACGATCGAAATTTTTCGGTAAAATAGTATTTGATGCGATGTTAAAAATCTCGGATGATCACCCACTCGGTAATCTAACTAAATATCAAACACAAAATTCGTAATATTCACTTTAAATTTTCAAAAGTACGTTAAGATTCGTCTAAATAAGCTCATTACATTAATTTGAATTCTAAATAATAAAGAAATGATCACTAAATAAAATTTTGAGAATACCAAATACCTATTTACAACACTTTTTAATGTTTGTATCAACACCAAATAAATTAATGAAAAGACTATGACACATTCTGGAATGGAGTATAACAAATAACATAGCTGAAATGCTATTCAAATAAATTATAATTATATTATAAATTATTTACTTCATTTACACAATAAAAAACAGGACTGGTGATTAACAGTTGAGTTAATCGATTTATAAGATTGATCATGCGATTTTATAAAACGAAAGTGACGTAATAGTATATCAAGAGGATAACTTCCGTTATGAAACCGTAAATGCACCAAATTAACCAAACGTTTAATTACAATCGTGGCTACTGTTCTGTGCGTCAGTACGAAAAAAAATAATTAATCTACAATAAAATAAATTGAGAAGGAAAGCTTGTTAATGTTTACTTATTAAGGGTATCCAAATGTGTACTAGTTTAAAGCCAAATACACGCTACGTTGACTTCGAATTAAATTGCAAAGACAATTATTGATTTTAATTTACCTTAGATCAATGATTCGTAATTGTTAAAACAAAAGTTATCTCTTTTCAACGCAGACTATTGGAGATCAAGGACATTAAAAACAAGAAAAACCTATATTGAAAAATCGAAAATGATATCGGTACAAAGGTTGCACCACTTTATTTCTGCCTGCTCTACGTAAATCTAGCTTAAAATCTATACACAAGACACAATAGTGCTTGAATATCAAATGGTTTCAATACAAAATTACCAAGTTGTCAAGAAAATTAGTACTGGTTTTCTAGTTCGTAATATTTTTATTAAACCATATGCAAAGAAAGAATCTCAATGTTTACCTTTCATTAATAATGTGAAATATTATAAACAACCCACATTATATGCTGTTGCTATCAATGACATACAATTTTTTAAATTGAAAATCGTTTGATGCTCTAAAAATCAATGTCCGTCATTAATTATTCAAAATTCACTCATAACTTATATAAGTTTATACCATACTGGTAGTTTGTAATTTAACAGCGTTAATACGTCACAGATATAGGGCGAAATCAAGCACGAAAGCATCGCTTATGTAGGATCGACGGTAGTCTTTAAAACATGTTTACGTTAAAATCAAACTGAAACTCTTTACCTTTCAACCAAAATTTTCAATTCGTTTGTAAACGTCATTCGATAAGAAATGGTTATAGATTTTGCCCCAAATTCAAAATTAACCAATTAATTATTTGAAGGGTGAATAAACTCCAAGATTAGCGATCCGTGTCGTTCCTTTTGTAGACGAAGCAAAATTAATATCTTTAACGTCATCAGCTTTTAACAACAAATAGTCATATCTAATTTAATCACGAAAGAACGCTTATTTCCTAATTTATAAATTCTTATTCCATATACTTTAAAAACAGTGTGAGAGCGTCAACGTAATGCAGCATAAAATATTAAAGTGCATATGTTAATACCAAAGGAAAATTAAGAAATTTATCCCGACACATCAATTTAGGTCGTTGTATTCACTCAACGTTATATCGAAACAGTTATTAATTAACAGTAATTAATCTTTATGTAACACTTCCATGAGCAGGTTCGATATCCTCCTTCAAAATCTGAAATTTACATTATTTTCAATATACATACAATTACAAGTTATTATTTAATAACTTAATCTACAATTGACTGAAAATAAATTCATTACTTTACATTGCAGCACTTCTGTTGGACAAACACCCATAGGATCTAGTGACGTGCTTAAAATTTTTACGTATACAACACGTTGAAGGTTGTCAGTAGTGTAACAGGAGTCATGCTTCGCGGAATTATGCTTAAAAATATTTTTTTCTCAAGCGTAAATACTAATTCACGACGATTAGATTTGTCATCAAGCCCTGGCATCTTTGTTATGGTCAGACTGAGTACTCATTTCACAGTGAGCTTATAAAAGTAAAAAAAGACCCGTTTACAGGTGATGAAGCCTGTTTGGACCAATATTCAGTTTTAAAGAAAATTTCTGTAGCTGAAATTCATATGTATTTCTTCGACAGCTTTTTTACAATGTATGACCTGATTAATGTCTGACAGAAGAAAATGTGTTAAAACATGAGATGGAAAAAGCGGATAGTCGTTTTGATGGAAAAACAACACTTTTTGCTGTAACTTGTAGAGTAGAACCTAAACTATCGGTTGGTCGATGATCAAGGATAAGCAATCCCATATAATAAGTGAATGGGAAAAATTGGCAGGATGGACTGGTACATAAACAGATACAGAATAAGAATAAGCGCATAGCGGTGGTACTTTTTCATTTGTACCAATCTAATTAATGTGCACATTCTATATTGTTTATCATTAGGTAACGAAATCCCACTGTTTGATTTCAAAAGGACAATTGTCAGAGCTTACCATAGTACTACTTCACCCTCTAACCCGGAAAACCTGCTTTACATATAACCATAGAAACAAATTGGACACTTTATTGAAGAACGCGCTAACGGAAAGCAAAGAATATGCTTAATGTGTAAAACAAATGTAAGAAAATACTGCTTAAAATATAACATGTATTTGGACGTCGAGTGCTTCAAGGATTGGTATAGAAGAAATCACAGATGTACATTTGTGAAAAAATAAACAATTAAAACTAGTTTTAATAATATCTATAGATTTGAATCTAAGTTCAATGATGACAAAGTAATAACAATATATAAATAATAATTAATGTACACACAGTAAAGGATTGCCTCGAGCGGGATTTAAACCCATGACGACTACCTTGCTAGAGCAGGGCTCTACCATCTGAGCTATCGAGGGAGCTAGTTTCACTCGATTCAATCCTAAACTGTATGTAATTCCCTAGAGAGATGTTGTAATTTTTAATAGATATAGATATACATAAATAAAATATAGCATGTTTCTTCACACTACATGTGCCATGATCTGCAATTGGGACTTTTTGCTTTTATTGATAGAAATTAAGTTACATATATCAAATAATTTTGCCTTTGACATTTTTGTGTGTTAAAAATTTAAATAAAAAGTTTACCTCGAGTAGGATTTGAACCTATGACCTGCACTTTGCTAGAGTATCGCGCTAACCAACTGCGCCATCTAGGTTCAAGCCCCAATCGATGTAAATTTTGTCTTTATATATGTAGAACTGATGTAAATTCTAAATTTAATGTTATAACAATCAAATTACTTATATTAATGGAATGTGAGCCTGCAATATCGCAAGGATTCACACATACCAAAGTAACTTGACTAATATTAATTTATTATAAGTTTTGTTATGAACGAATAAGTTTAAAGGTAAATATGTAATTAAAAATTATTATTAATTTTATTACATACATAAATAAAAAGCTTACCTCGTGTAGGATGTGAACCTACGACCTGTACTTTACTAGAGCACCGCGCTAATTAACTGCGCTATTGAGATTCAAACCCCAATCGATGTAAATTAATTTTGTCCTTATGTATGTAACAAAACTTACAATAAATTTTTGTGTGTTATTTACTTTTAAGAAAACAAGATTATAATGAAAAAAATTACTTTAAAACTTGGCAGTTACCTAAGCTAAACTATACCCAACTAACAAAAGTGTCAAATTGGATTAAAATTAATCAAAAAGTTTACTTTATGCAGAATCTGCTACAACAATATTAATTAATAATAATTAACGGATTTTTATCTTCCAAATCTAATAATGAATAATAATGGATGTATATTACTGCAGAATATCTGTCAAGATTAATTTTGCGATGTCGACAAACCATCTTAAACTTCTTATAACTTTATCGCAAGGTATAGTGGTCATAAAAGTTTACTTCTAAATCTATTAACACTTTTTAGGAGTAATTTATATACGAGTACATACTTGCTGTTTCTAATAAGATCTCAAAGCAAAAAAAAAATGCTGCAAATTGTGTCAATACTTCCACACCAAAAATTGTTTTTTTTGTAAATAACTCGAAAACGATTAATTTTACAAAAAATTACAAGAATGCTTTTCGATCAGAACCTTTATTTTCTATCAAATACCAAAACTTCAAAACAATCGTGTGGACGGGATCCAAAATCGAGTTTTTTGGAAATATTTCGAAAATGACTTTTTGTGAAAAGTTTTATTTCCTATCTAATTGTGTTTTCACCTTTTGAATATGTTAAGTAGTTCCAGAGATATTTAGGAAAAACCGTTTTTTTAAGTGACGGTTTTGGTTAATATTTTGTGAAACCTTTTGTTGTACAGGAAAATTATATGAACACAAAATACTCACAATTATATTACTAATCACATATTAAAAAGAAAAAATTTGAAAAAATAAAAATTTGCCAAAGGGGTACTTCCCCTCCAGTTTCACCCCTTTTCCAAACCCCACTAACCCCAATCAGTCGCTTTGGGTAGTTTACATCTATATGTATGCCAAATTTCAAGTTGGTATGTTAAGTTCTTCGAAAGTTATGGAGTACACACATACGCACACGCACACGTACACGCACACGCTCACGCTCACGCACACGCACACGCACACGTACACGCACACGCACACGCACACGCACACGCACACGCAAACGCACACGCACACGCACACGCACACGCACACGCAGCACAGCACACGCACACACGCACACGCACAGCACACGCACACGCACACGCACACGCACAGCACACGCACACGCACACGCACACGCACCACACGCACACGCACACGCACGCACACGCACACGCACACGCACACGCACACGCACGCACGCACACGCACACTCACACGCACACGCACACGCACACCCACACGCACACGCACACGCACACGCACACGCACACGCACACGCACACGCACACTTACATGCTTTCCATACACTGAAGTATTTGAATATATTCAATAACACTTTTTGAATATGTTAGGTAGTTCCAGAGATACACGCACACCCACTCGCACGCGCACGCACACACGCACGCGCACGAGCACGCGCACATGCACACGCACACGCACACGCACACGTACACGTATACGCACACGCACACGCATACGCACACGCACACGCACACTTACATACTTTCAATACACTGAAGTATTAGAATATATTGAATAACACGGTCATACTTTATATACTCTTATAATATTAATGTACCTAAGACTGCGCATATTTAAAAAAGATAAATCACTATTTTAATAACTAAACATTTCCTTTATTTCGCTTGCAAATGTTACAATTTATAGTGACAATTTATAAAGATGAAGTTTCCTTTACTTAATGTAGCATGCTGATAAATACTTACCTTTTTTATTGATATATTATTAACCTTTTCGTTAAACGGTCAATAATAAAGTTGTCATCGGCGACGAGTGTATCTCTAATGTAGCAAATTTCTGTAATCGCACGAATTTTAGTAATTCATTTTTGTTGTAAGTTCCTTCAACATGTAGGATTTTCTTTACACTTAAACCTTCTACCGATAATTTCATTCCCACCTTGAAATGGAATGAATCATTAGAAGGTAATCTTTAAGGTTGAGGGTCCGTACCTTATGGTTCTTTGTATCCGTTTTTTCATAAGCTGTAATTGCTTGTACCTCTACATCTGATAATATTCTGTACTGAACGTGGAAGTTACAGACATGATGGTACGATAGTACTAAAGCAAGATCTTTACAACTGGTGTGTGTGTGTGTGTGTGTGTGCGTGCGTGCGTGTGTGTGTGAGTGTGTATTTTTGGTTGTATTGGTGGGTGTTTGGTTGCGTGCGGGCATGTGAGCGAACGTGCGTGCTTGCATGCATGTGTGTGCGTGTATGTGTCTGTATGTGTCTTTGTATGTGCCTGTGCCGGTTGTCTTTTGCTGTGTCTGTGCTTGTGTGTCTATGTGCCTGTGAGTCTGTGTGTCCGAGTATGTGTGCATGCATGTGTGCGTGTTTGCGTGCGTGTGAGCATGTAAACTTGTATGTGCGTGTGCGCGCGTGTGTGTGCGTGTGTATGTGTGTGTGTGTATGTGTGTGTGTATGTGTGTGTGTGTGTGTGTGTGTGTGTGTGTGTGTGTGTGTCTGTGTATGTCCCTGTGTTTCTGTGTTTATGTTTGATTGTGTGTGTGTGTGTGTGTGTGTGTGTGTGCGTGCTGTGTGCGTGCGTGCGTGCGTGTGTGCGTGTGAGTGTGCGTGTCCGTGTGCTGTGTGTGTCGTGTGCGGTGCGTGTGCGTGTGTGTGTGCGTGTGGTGTGTGTGCTGTGTGTGTGTGTGCGTGTGGTGTGCTGTGTGTGTGCGTGTGTGTGTGTGTGCTGTTGTGGTGTGTGTGTGTGTGTTTCTGTGTGTGTTTCTGTGTATGTGTGTATGTATGTGCGTGTATATCTATGTGTGCGTGCGCGCGCTCGCGTGTGTGTGTGTGTATGTGTGGTTGTGTGGGTGGCTATTTGGTTGCGTGCGTGCGAGTAAATACAAATCTACGGTAACCTAGATTGCCGTAGATTTAATTTCCATTTTTTTACCTTGGTTATGCGCAATGCATTAAGTTCATTTGTGGAGCACAGAAAATAGATGCTAGTAAGATTTTCAGGATTATGCAAAGTTTTTAGCGTAATTACGATGAGTATAAAAACCATTTGCCAATATTGGATCTTAGAAAAATTTGACCTATGGATAAGAACCGTTTCTGGACCGGAAAGTCGAGGCTTTTCCAACAATACTAATATGAAAATCAAACGATAGATAATCGATATAAATGGATGTGCATAGCATCGCAATTTATTTCACAAGTAAATCAAGACCACTGAGTTTGTTTCTGCATGTTGCAAGAACCATGCTAAGGAAATCCACATTGCTGGATAAATTTGATGTCGTGTTGTCAGAAACCTGAAAGGTAAATTCCAGGGCATCGAAAAGAATGAGTTTTATCACTTTGCTAGCAAAAGTGGTTTATGAATTTTGATTTTGCATTTTTTGACAAAAACCCGACTTTTTTAATTTATAAAGGAAAGGACAGATAACGTATTTCATTCCTTACCCATAAAGTGGAGCGCGTTACTTGTCTAAGGATAGGTGAGGTCGGGATGGCATCGGAAGAAACGTAGATAGGGTTTTAAGGGGGAAGATACTATCCCATCATCCGCCTAAATAGCCCCACAAGCTGTGCGTATACGCAGTGGCCATGCCGCTATGTGTGTATGTGGAAAACCTCGGACACTGACACACGCTCGTATGACAATAGCTGTAAATTAATAATTACAATTGCTATCGATACGTTTAAAAACAGAAAAAAATATGCCTACAAATGAACGATTTTAACCCGAAACGATAAGTAGTTTTAATCATTACTAAAAATCTTGAAACTTTACACTTCCACATTCATATATCTACATCTATAATAGTAATGCATACTTCTGTGATTAAACCTTTTCATTGTATTTCCGTTTTATATTAATATTGTCCAATCAATTACGATTATTTAGTTTCTTTTGATGTAAACTAAAAACTCGAGTTTGACAGATGCCATTGTAAAGCTAGCTACTTAGGTAATGCATAGACAAAAGTCCTTAGATATTAACGGTTTACCTGAGGAGCGTTTAATTAAGTACCGTGCAAACCAAACCTTCACAAATTTAGATTAGAAATGGTGCGCACTTAAGTAAAAATAGCTTTTATGATTCATATGTAACAGAGTAGAATAAAAAGTAATTGTACAATAAGTAAAAAATGACGCCAGTGTATTTGTGCAGGAATACGCAAATGGTGGGAAAATCAAGCGTACTTTGAAATAAAAAGCGTACTTTGAAATAAAATTAAAAATATTTTTGACAACATAAAAATATGGTTTTTATGTAAGGGGACATCACATTTGTAGTTTTCCGGCGAATCGGCACCGGTGCGCTAATTATGATTCCAAGAGGAACACGAACAATCTGAACCATAATTCTGCTCTTTCCACATTCGACACAAATGCAACATATTTGGTTCAGTGTTTCTTGTAGTACAAAAGGAGTTGGTAAGAAACTCATTTCAATATCATCCAACTCAGTTGTTTGTCCCTTTTCATTTGTGTCTTAATTTTTTTTGGCATCAGTTATTTACTGGCCAAGTCGTTTATTTGTGATCTTTTGTACTTTTCTTGTACCTTCAAGTTATCTCTTCTCAACTTGTTTCCCGCTCTGCTTTCAGCAATTCTTCCTTCAAAAGCGAGCTTGTGAGAACGTTTGAGCTTTGCTTCTTACGAATTATCCTAACACCTTCACTGATATTCCTTTTTGGAATCGGCGACATCAATATAAATGAATTGTCTTTAAAGGCATTTGGTTAAGGATTTTTAAAGTTGAGGCTTCTAGCTGCATGGTTGGTGTCTCTGTTTGCGTGACTGAAACTTCTTCCATATGAATAACCGGAGCAAAATCATTTTCATCAAATTTATCTGGATCAAGTAGACATATTCTTGATCTACGGAATCCTAAAACACCTTTCTCCGTTGTTACTACCTTTGAGAATCCTTTATTCCGAAGCTTAGCAATATTACATCCTGTGAAGCTCTTTTCAGAAAACACTAAAGCCAATCCTTTCCAGCTAGCTCTTATTCTCGGTTAATTATGAGGGGTGGTGTTAATTTGTTCAGCATATCTGAACGCAAGTTTTCGGAGTTCTTTGACGTAAGATCAAAAAATAACGTTGGTGGCAACAAAACTTAGCCCTTCAATTCAGGTTCTATTGTTGAGGAGACAACGTTGGGGGACCTAGGGGTAGTGGTTTGCACTCATTTTCTATAAAATTTTTCCGCAAGGTTGAGTTAGGTATGTTAAACTTTTTCCTGCTTTCCTATTTTTTACCATCATTTCTAATAGCGTTAATCGTATGTTGCAGATCTTCAACGGTATACGAAAGAACCGTGGTTGTTCTAGTGTAGTTTATTGGCATCTATAACGAAAAGAAGATAATTTAATTGCTTACTATAAAGATCCATAAGCGTACGATTACCTCGCTAGGTCCATTGTAAATAAAATCCCCAAAAATAACCTGAAACAACATGCACATCGTTCTCCTAACAAGAAAAGTGACTAATTCTACTTTTTGGGAAAATGTAATTTTACTGCCATCTATTAGAATAACGTCTAAGCAATCTTCTGACAAATCTGCAGAGTGTCAACTTTACTGGTTAATTTTAAATGAAAACATTAGAAATTTGCCTATTTCCGCCTTGATAAATGTCGAAAAACCTAACTCCACACTTTTCTTTAAAAAAGGGTGACGTGATTTTTATTAACAATAACTTAAATTGGAGATTTTAGTTAGGCATGAAGAATCTTCCGGTGAGGGAATGAGCCAAACGATTGAAGAAAAACTAACACGTCTATCAACTATTTCAATGCTAGATCTTGGCGATCATAATAATATTGCTATCATTGATGAATTTGCGGATATTATTAATAGTGTCAACCAAAAGGAGTCTGAAAATAAAAGGGATTTAATTATTGTTGGCAATATATCTAATTTAATGACAACAATAATTATAACAATGGTGTCAACGAAACTGAATCTGTCAAGGAACCTTGTGCTAACGAGGCTGACTCCGAATTTGGGAAAAATGAGGAGAATGTGGAATCAAAATGGAAAAGAAGATCTTTCAATAACAAGGAAACCGAAGATAGATGAGATCAGCTTAAAAACAAGAAATACAGAGAGCAAGGTGCAAAATATAAAGGTAAAAAGGAAAGGGGGTCAGAGTGGGATTGCAGCATGAAAAAACCAGCTAGATTTCTTTCAGCACCCTGTAGCTGCAAAATTGAACAAAAGACCACCAAACTTAAATATCAAACATAAAGTGAAGGAATCCGGCAACGGCTTTATAATAAGTTTTGGTGAATAATGTCTTGCCAAGAAAAAAAATGAATGTAAAGGATTTGGTCAAAGTAGAAGGTGTTAAAAGGAGACGAGGTATTTTCTCCTAAGACGCCGTCTTAGGAGAAAATACCTCGACCATAAAAGAGGCGTTTAGATTTATAAACATATCCCAGGGGCTATGTTAGAGTGTGGTTAGGTCAATACTTCACACATCCCCGAAGATGTCCGATTCTACCCGAACATTGACGAGCACGCTTGCGCACAAGACCAAAGGCTAGCTGCGTTCTGACGTCTTAGGAGAAAATACCTCGACCATAAAAGAGGCGTTTAGATTTATAAACATGCCTCCAGGGGCTATGTTAGAGTGTGATTAGGTCAATACTTCAGACAAACCCGAAGATGTCCGATTCTACCCGAACATTGACGAGCACGCTTGCGCACAAGACTAAAGGCTAGCTGCGTTCTGGCGTCTTAGGAGAAAATACCTCGACCATAAAAGAGGCGTTTAGATTTATAAACATGCCTCCAGGGGCTATGTTAGAGTGTGATTAGGTCAATACTTCAGACAGACCCGAAGTTGTCCGATTCTACCCGAACATTGACGAGCACGCTTGCGCACAAAACCAAAGGCTAGCTGCGTTCTCGTTTCTCGTGTGTTTCGCTCTTTAAAGTGTAACTGTCATCGAGTGAGCATTACTATAATGTATTCTCCTGTTTATGAGCCAACATCAGCGGACATTAGAGATTTTACTGACTTGTTAATAAACTATTACAACATAACCGTTCAAGATAATGATGAAGGCGATGACGTGGTTGAGCTGGTGTATCTCACATCCAAGATGATGGTTCACAGAAGAAAGAAGAGCGATGAGATAGGGGAAGGGCAAATCTCAAAATCATGATGATGATGATGAGGACGACTCACGGTTCAAGAAGAAAGAAAACCGATAAAGCATGTTATTAAATAATAATGATGTATTGTTGTTTATAATAATAATAATAATAATAATATTTCAAAACGTTAAGCTTTCCTTCGGTTTTGTTAATAAACCTGTTTTTTTCTAGCGGTGCTCCATCGTATTGATTCATGTTTGCAAGTTTACAAGTTTCGCTTTAGCTGTTTTCTATAGTGTGTTGTGTGTGTGTGTGTGTTGTGTGTGTGTGTAGTGTGTGTGTGTGTGTGTGTGTGTGTGTGTACTGTGTGTGTGTGGTGTGCGTGCGTGTGCTGCGTGCTGTGTGTGTGTGTGTGCGTGGTGTGCGTGTGGTGTGTGTGTGTGGTGCGTGTGCGTGTGCGTGGTGGTGGTGGTGGTGGTGGTGTGGTGCGTGTGGTGTGTCGTGCGTGCGTGCGTGTGCGTGCGTGCGTGCGTGTGCGTGTGCGTGCGTGCGTGCGTGCGTGCGTGCGTGCGTGTGTGCGTGCGTGCGTGCGTGTCGTGCGTGCGTGCGTGCGTGCGTGCTGCGTGCGTGCGTGGGTGGTGTGGTACGTGCGAGCTTGCGTGCGTGCGTGCGAACGTGTGCTTACGTGGGTGCGTGCGTTTTTTCGTTTGATCCTCGTGCTAAAGCAGTGCTAGTCGTTGTATGTAGTTGTTGTAGGCCCTATTGTGTTGACTAAGAGCTATAATTGGAAGCGTTGCTTGCTATACCCTGGCCGTGGAGTTATGTTTAATTAGCTTTTTTTTGACAGATGTATTTATTTATGATAAGATCAGGCTTGCATGTAAAGTAATATAGAGGTGAAACTAACTAGCTAATGTGTTTTGCTGCTACACGTATCACAGTATTGAAGATTCGGTTTATGTATTAGAAAACGTACTACAGCTTCGAAACAGAGTGCAGATAAAAATTGAAGAAAGTGAATACGGTACAACTTCGGCGAGCAGACTTAAAGGTTTTAAGTGTGTACAGCATTCCCAGAGCAGCGTTGAAACCATTTAATTTAGAGCTAACCTCGTGTCCATGTAATAATGTCTGATAAACTATGAGGGTTATTAGCTTTGCTTTATAGGTTACAATATAATCGTTCAAGGTGTAGGTGATGAGGAGATTGTATCTCAAAAATCTCGTTTGCTCTCGTGAGATGTGTATAGCTTTTCTTAAAAAATACCTGCGAGGCTGTCTCATTCAAAAAATCTCATACAAAAAAAAACATCAATAATCGTTAGCAATGTAGCTATATCCGATATTATGCTTACTTAATGTATCACTAGTATAGCTTTTTTGATATCGAGAGAAGAAGCGAGATTTCGAACGGTTGTAGTATTTCCAGAGCTCTATCGAAATCAATTAAATTTAAGAATAATCCCATCTCTATGTAATAATAGATGTAGTATAAAGTTACATATTTTTAAGTATTTAATATGTAATCACTGTATAATGAGTTTTTATTATTATGATGCAACATTAGTGGTATTAGACGTTTTTAAAATATTTGTGTTTTGAATGTAAATTTTTGTAAGTACAACATAATTATTAAATACGAATTCAGGTTTTTCTGTATTACTTTCTAAATAGTTAATGTCCGTATGTAATCGAGTGTTTTATATTCAGCCATTCACAAAAGCGTGTTTTAGTGAGGTACGTTGTATAAAAAATTCAGTTTAGCATATGACAGCGCTGAAGGAAAAACTTCTAAAGGTGAGCGTATTATTTTTAATCTATGTTTTTTTTTACCTGGTATTGCTAACAAAAATGCCGATAAAGATTTTTAAAATGTATTATCATGCTTATAGGATAACGTCATAAGATCCGCTCTACAAAAATAGTAAGTACGCATTCGTGAATTTAAACTTATAGTTATTGTTAATTCATGTATAATAATAAACCATTAAAACCTTTTGCCTTTTATTTCCGTTATATCAACCTGATATTCTTAAAAACGTGTTAATTTTAATTTAACTCTATGTTATATATAAGTAATTATTACTTTTTAATGGGTTTTTACAGCTGTTAATGAACACGTTACAATGAAATAGTTTTGTGTGTATGTAATTAAACATGCAAATAAATCAGATATGATGTTCCTAATGTATAGGTGGTGGCTGTTTAGAGGATCTACCTATACATAAAGCATCATTCCATTAGGGTAGAAATTATTTATTATTTCACGTCATATTTAATTAAACTTGAATGTATTCAGTTTCAGCTGTAATCTGATTTCCGCAAAACTGTACGACATAATTTCGGTTGGTTGGTTGAGATTGATCTGGTGATCGAGCGTGCTTTGTTTGAGATTGATTAATTAATTGAATTGTTGTGTGTGTGTGTGTGTGTGTGTGTGTGTGTGTGTGTGTGTGTGTGTGTGTGTGTGTGTGTGAGAAAGAGAGAGGGGGGAGGAAGAAACAAGATAGAGTAAGAGAGAGGTGTGCATTATCAGCTTCTGTTATAGAAAATGTTCATTAGTCTTTACGCGCTAGATGGCACTAAAATCAATTTTACTCAAAGGGGCCAGGGGGGCGAAGGCCTGAGAACAAGTTGCGAAGCCCTACACGTGTCGCACAAGAACCTCCTTATTAGAAATACAACATTTTAGGTAAAAGATCATCCATTAGCATGTGGCCATTTTAAAAGCAATAGGGTCGATAATTTCAATAATAATATCTTATTAATTATGCAATTTCCAACATTGTATGCGTGTGCATTTGCCTAACCTCCAGGGGCACTGTTCTTAATATAGCCAGAAGGTCCTTAATACCACCAAATAACCCTAAGATTAACCCTAGACCAACCCCACCCTAAGCTCCCACCCTAAATACAGTTCTAAGCCAAGACCAGCCCCCACCCCTGTCCTCACGTTAGCAAAAGTCCTAGCTGTCAAAAGGTCCTTAATACAGCCATAAGGTTTAATCCCAAAAGAAATCATGTAAGCGAGTAAAAATAATTAGGGTTGAAAACACGGTCTCACACGTGGATGTGTAAAAATAGGGGTGAAAATACACGTCCTATACGTAAGCGTGTAAAAATAAGGGTGGAAAATCCGGTCTCACGCGAGGGTATATAAAATAAGGGTAGAAAATGCGGTCTCACACGTGGATGTAAAAATAGGGTGAAAATACACGTCATACGTAAGCGGGTAAAAATAATTAGGTTAAAAGGGCCTTCGAAAAGAAAGGATACGGTCTCACACGAGGGTATATAAAAATAAGGGTTGAAAATGCGGTCTCACACGTGGATGTGCAAAATAGGGTGAAAAACACGTCCTACACGTAAGCGAGTAAAAATAAGGGTGGAAAAACCGGTCTCCCACGTGGGCGTGTAAAACCGGAAGTGACGTCAAAATCCAAGATGGCGTCTAGTGTCCCACTTCTACTTTTGATAATAACAGATATCTTTAAAAAACAACTAAAATAACGACATCGAGACACACTGTACAGGGTGTCCTATTTTCGATGTAATTGGGGGGTTTTAGATATTTCCCAAATAGATAGAGTAAAATCATGGTCGGGACCCTTGGACCGATTTTTGAAACAAATTTAATAATCTAAAGAACATTTCAATATCTCGACTCGTTTGGAAAATATAGGGTGTTTTTCGTTTTATGCCGTTTTCTTTAAAATCCCGTAACTTTTTTGTTTGTGAATATTTAAAATTTTGGTAAAAACATCTTTTGTGCCTTTTTTTATGTGAAATTTAGTGGCGTACTCGATTTTTTTCTAACTTAATTTGTTTCCGAATTACAGACCAAAGTTGCATTTTTATAAATGGTAACCATAGTTGGCTATGACTCCATTAATTAGAGATTTCTTTTAGCTTTCTGAAAATATATAGTTTCATATATTTATCTCGGTAAATAAGAAAATTATAAACGATTTTTTGAAAAACACCTCTTGATCAAATCACTTATGTATAGTATAGTTTCATATATTCAAAAGGAAGTATATTACTATGCCCAGAACTTGTTTTAAAACTAGATAAAAATGTCCTCATAGTATTTTATGCCATATTAAAAACTTATTGATTTAGAAAAAAATAACATTTTTATTTTATAACAGTTTCTTCTTATTTTAGGTATTGTTCAAACTGATGTCCCATTATGATGTAAACAAACTTCACATCGGCGCAAAATACACTCAATTGCCTAATGAAATGAATAGATGTATGCCTTAAATCTTCAAATGCTGCCCTGTTTGAATTGACCAATTGTTCGTATGTTTCGTGGCGAGTATGATATATTTTATTTTTTAAAAATCCCCACAAAAAGAAATCCAGTATTGAAAGATTTGGAGATCTTACTGGCCACTGAATAGGTTCGTTATTGCCAATCCATTGATTGTTAAAGTTTCGGTTTAAGTAATCTCGGACTAAAACAGTATTATGACAAGGCGCACCATCTTGTTGAAAATAAACATTTACCCTCTGCGCTAATGGAATTTCATCTAGCAGTTGTGGAACACAAATGTTTAATATTTCCATATACCTCTCGCCGTTAAGGTTGCCGTTAAAAATGTGGTAAACAAATCTACCCCCCATAATAAAGCACGATACATTAAAACCAAATCAACCTTGATTTTGGCGTGCTAATGTTACAAAATTGTTATTTTTTGACCAATATCGATTGTTGTTGCGATTAAAAATTCCTGCACTCGTAATATGACTCTCATCAGACCAAATGATATTGCGCCCAAAATTCCTATTTTGTCTAATCAGTTCTAATTACCAATTATAAAAAATAATTCGCCGTTCTAAGTCACCATCATTAAGGTGCTGAATTACTCTTTTTTTGTACGGAGTATAATTATATTTTTTTAAGATTTTTTGTACTCTTGATTTAGATACGTCAACTTCTGTTTCTATATGTCGGCAGGAGGTATTAGGATTTTCTTCAACTCTTGCTAAAAGTTATTTCGTCGTCTTGTTGGTTCATTTTTGCATAATTTTTGATCCTAGGCTTCTCAAAAGATCCATAAGTTAATAGATGTTCTTTTAATCTGGCGAATATATTCTTGTTGGGATGTCTTCGTTCAGGGAATCTTCAATAAAGTAGCTTTATTATTTTGCGTTTTTATAAATACTAGCATTATTGAAGTATTAAACGCACAACCTACCTATTAAAATATGCCTCTGCAGCTTGGTCTGCATTAAAATTACACTGATAGTATATGCCAATCATATCTAACTTTTCAAAATTTTCATACTTCGTATTATTGACAGCCATCACAAAAAAGTTATTAACTTGAATAATTAATTATTTAAGCAAAGTTTTGAAACAATAAATCTAATCACTTTACGTTTCCACCATTTATTTATATGAAACAACTGCGTGAAATGTCACATAACTAGCAACGAATGTGTGCAGTAAACAAAGGTTCATAGATGACTTGATCAAGAAGTATTTTTCAAAAAATCGTTTATAATTTTCTTATTTACCGAGATAAATATATGAAACTTATATTTTCAGAAAGCTAAAAGAAATCTCTAATTAATGGAGTCATAGCCAACTATGGTTACCATTTAAAAAAATGCAACTTTGGTCTATAACTCGAAAACAAATTAAGTTAGAAAAAAATCGAGTACGCCACTAAATTGCACATAAAAAAAGGCACAAAAGATGTTTTTACCAAAATTTTAAATATTCACAAACAAAAAAGTTACGGGATTTTAAACGAGTCGAGGTATTGAAATGTTCTTTAGATTATTAAATTTGTTTCAAAAATCGGTCCAAGGGTCCCGACCATGATTTTACTCTATCTATTTGAGAAATACCTAAAATCCCCCAATTACATCGAAAATAGGACACCCTGTACGTTCGGGAATAAAATATATGCACGATATATCTAAAATACACGATGTTTACCCATCAAGGTTAATTATTTTTCATTACACATATAATTCGCGAAATCTTCATCTTCATATTCTTTTTTAAATTGGTCAGTGACATTTTCTAACGTATTACAAGTGTATTTGGCCTAATTTATGGCCCTCCTTTCTATAAAAGTAACTTATACGTTATTAGATCTTCAAAAATAGTAAAAATTTGATCTAGAGAAGAAAGTGTTGTACCAATTAGATGCATACTTAATTTGTGCCCTGGTATAAATAAAACATGAAACGTACATTATTCGTATTTAACCTTTGAGTGTTAACATAACAATTAATACAAATGAAGTTTTACCAGCCAAACTTTTGCATAAGAATGTCTTTTAGTAGGGTAAAATATTTTAATGTGAATTTTTGAACTGTTAACATTTTGACCTGTTACATATTCAGTTAGCTCTATAATAAAATAATACAAACACAACATAATATTTATAAATGTTGCCCGAAAAAACTTCCGCATAGGTCCATTTAGAATTATGCCGGGTCATCATTATGATTAACATGCATTCCTTGATTTCTTAAGATCTGGACTAACACGAAAAACTCTAATGTTACCGCATTTTTGTGTTTGATACTTTTTAGCCGATGTCAGGTGATGATATCTTTATTATGTTTGACCTTTTTCGTGTTACTTTTTTTCTAAGAGCTCCACCTTTATTAGATTCAATCCGATTATCTTATGTATAATGAACATGAATTAATGGAAACTAGAAACTGTAATGTAGATATTTAAAATAAATTTATAATGCATTAAAATATAATTTCTTGTTTAATTTTTAACAATTTACAACTAATGGCTGCAAATTATATTTTAACAGCAGGTACTATAACTGTAAAACGGGTTGTGTAGGTGGCGTAATGTAGTAAGCTCAGCACGTGGCATTTTTGATGATGCCTTATTATATGTCCAACTCAATTTATTATATTGATAAAAATTAGTTAAGAATTCTTGCACATACTACCACACTTAATCATGCTCTTGTAAATATTAAGCAATGTAAAGTGCCAAATCATTTGGACCTGTTAATATTAAATTTGCTTAATACTCAAAATCAATACGAGCTGAGCACCTGTATATTCTGATCAAGAGCATTAACTTTCAATATGAGATTCGCAATCATCTTAATTAATACTCGTAATGAATTGTTACGTTACAAATTTGTAACTTGTGACATTTTTAACTGTTTTAGCTTTCTCAAAAGAGCATTGTTAATCAGTATATCCTCACTAATCCTTTTTTTGCAGCTGACATGTCTATATTTTAGTAAAATGCGATTTGTTTTATAACTTTAGGAGTAGAAAATACATTCACAAAAAATTTGAGTACCTAAAAATATTGGTAGTTGTTTATAAATATACAATTGTATTACCTACGTAACATGATTTCATATTAGCGCTTTAAAATATAAAAATAAAATTAAAGGTTCAGTTGCACTATTAAAGGATACTGTATTAATGCTAATAAAGGAAGTAATTAGAATATAGATAAATATTTATAGCGATATTAATAAAATTGAGTTATCTTAATTTCCATAAAATAAATTAATACAACTTAGTTAATCACGTAATTGGAGCACATGCCACGTGCTATCTAGGTATGTATATTATACATAAAATCCAGTTTTAGATTGAGCCATAATGATATGTATCGAAAAATAATATTAAATATTTAGTATCATTATATGGTAATTTAAAATATAGATCTTTTATATATAACAAATTAACATACACACAGTTCTGTTATACCTATGCTTTAATTTATATTTAGAGAATCGTACTTAATTTCAACTTCAAATACAAATCTTTAAGAAATTGAAAAATAATTATAATAAAAAAATCACTATCTTCCGACCTGTAAAATTGAAATAAGAAAATAAATAATGAATCCTTTTTTAGGATAATTATGCAGCTTGTATATTAATACGTTCATAATGAAAACGTGCAACATTGTGAAAACAACACCAATTTATGTCACATGGACGTTCAAACGTTGATTTCCGATAGAGGTTAATAGACCTCAAAAGTCTGTCCAGAAACGAAGCGAAGGAATAAACTAAAATAGTTCATTTATTTTACATATAAGCGGTACACGATTTTGTATTAAGTACTTAGATGTCTTAACCTAGTTCTAGGATATACCGCTTTCATACTATAGCATTACAATGTAAGATATTTATCAATAGCTGCTAATCCTTTAATAATGGGACGTATCTGTTGTTTAGTTCTAAAGTAAAGGTCATAGGCGTGTACATGGGTAACCACAATCTATTAAAGTGTGATTCCAAATACTGTACATACTTTCTAGTTCAATTATTAGTAGGTAACTAATTAGATTAAAATTATCAAAAATGTGGTCGATAATGGTATTAGCAATTTGTGATATATACGGAGTTGACAATCCAAAAAAACAATAACTACCTAATTAACCACGAAATTCGTTTAATCTGGAAACAGAAAATTATATTACAAATAAATAATATCCTCGCTTCTTCCCAACTTTTTATTAGTATTAATTAATTTCATTATGACACATCTAATCAATATTACTTCAGTTTTATATTCTTTATCATAAATAACCCAACGCCACTGGAATCTGCCGAACATGTTGATTTATTCCTTCGCTTTGTTTTTGGACAGATTATAGATGATAAATTGATACAATAAAAATGTGCATTTTCTATACCACTTAATAAATATTTTAGGCTTATTTGGCTTCGAATTAAGAGATAAAGAAAAGTTAATCTAAAACAAATTATCTTTAAACAATATGATCACACATTTTTCAGATGCTACAAAAATTTGAATAAATATCTAAATTCCACATTAGAAACTTACTCGCCGCCATATTACGTGTCGTATCAAAAAATTGTATAGAGTCCAACTAATTTCTTATTTTAACGTACATACTTCGGCATTTTCACACATCTGAAAAATGCAGCTGTTCAAGAAATATTTAATAAAAATAAAAACTGTACTTTATAAATCCTCCCGGGTTTCTACAAAATCTAATCAGCTCCAGGAGAAATGAAATCAAGCTCAAATACGAACTTCAA
>JARFJB010001788.1:0-10290 GCA_036346205.1 Vesta saturnalis
GATAGGGGATCCATATCCCAAACTCTTGTTGGAGGAATTTGTCTTTTACTAGTAAGTATGTAGTTCTAACGCATATTGTCCATTATTGTGTTTACCGAGAGTTGTGTGCTTTCGTCTAACGTTTCATCTATTTCCAGCCTCACGCTTATGATAGTTAGTGTATTATAGGTGAGCACAGTTGTGAATAGGCTCACGATGTCGAAGCTTGGCAGTATTTCTTCGTTGTTAGGTTGGAAATTTCTGATGGTTTCCACGAAGTGCTGCGCATTCGTTACCGTGGACTCGGCTTTTCCCGATAAGGGTATGATGATGCCTGACAATGTGAATTTCCTAACAAAACACGAGATGGTACATAAAACCTTTATAAGGTTTTATAATTGCACGTAGATTCCAAAAATCGAATGATATACAGTGCTCCATTAAAAAAATACTAACTTTGTTTTACCGCTCTGCACAGTCAAGTATAATTTCAAAACTCACACACTTACTAGCCATATAATATTTGTAGCGATTAAGTTATTGGTAAGACGACCATTTAAATAATCAACTACTAATCTGCCATTGTGGACAGGAGCACCATTTTGTTCATACCAGATGCTTACATCAACAAATGTTACAAACAACATTAGAACTACTATCAATATGGAAGCATGGTGAAGATGGTGCTTATGCTCACAATATCAGATTTACAGTTGATTATTTAAATGATTGTTTTTGCAATAACGTAATCGCTAGCCCTACAAATATACGCGTTAGTTGGTCAACAAAATATGCAGATTTAATGTGAAGTAATTATTAGGAGTATAATGCAGCTACCGTTTTGGAGCTTAAATTTTTATATCTGGTACAATAAATCAGAGTACCTATATTAGGTTAATCTAACAATTTTCCTTAACAGAATTTTTTCACCATACACGGAGCAGCAAATAAGCATTATTAACTCGACTGATAATGTTTAAACAAGCAGGAACAGAACACATTTCTTTCGTACGCTGAAATTTTTGACACCTACCTATTACGGAGTCGAGCCAAGTACCACGCGCTGTATATGTAAGTAGTAACAGACTTTAAAGTAGTATTATATTTATGAGCATACTATAATTATTATTTGAGTGGTCGAGGGGCTCAACTTTCAAGGAACAACGTGCGAAAAGGACAATTGTAATAAAAGCAGGCGACATAAGTGTCAAAGTTAAGAATAGGCATAAGCGTGTTATCACAAAATGGTGGACTTTTTGTTTTTCTTTTATAACGTCATGGATGTATTCTTTGAATCATTTTATATAAATGTATAAATAATTGAAAAAACTAAAATTGAAATTGTGCCATTTTGAATTTTGTGAATGGTCAAAATGAGATAATGAGATTAAATAACTCAATTAGTAATTATTACGTTAACACAGAAAATTAATGTGTTAGGAATTTATTGAAATATTTAGTAGGGGAAATTAAAAACTTGTTTGTTGAAATTGCCGCCATCTATGATTAATTTCGTAATTTAAACATCTTAATAGGTTCAGTTCACATACTTATAAGAATCAGAAAATTAAATCTAATAAACATCAAAATTTACGAATGTAATGTAATTGCTTAAAATTGAATATATTTCAATAAACAGTTTAATCGTGTCTATTTGTATACTTTAATTAAGTTCAATTTATAGATGATAGTCTAGCTGGGTAACGTCATTAGAAACAAAAGACGGTTGAAAAGTTACAAACGGTCAATTGACAGTTCATATAAGTGTTTATAGAAATCGTTATACACATTTTATACTTTAAAATATACAAAAAGAATTTGAAAATGTATTACATAAAAATAAGTGTTTATTTTTAATAAGCATATTTAGACCTTAAATCAAAATGACCCAATTACTAATTAAATAAAGGTCGAATTCATAAAGGGTTTTTATAGTATTTGTTGTGTGAGGTTGAACTTTCGGTCAGTGTCAAATGGAAACGAAAACAAGGTGGCATTCATGTAGATTAGCACCTTATGGCGATTCCGGTCGAGTTCGGTAAATAATAATAAATCCTGATTTGATTAATTACACATGCGCTGCATTATAATATATATTTGCAGATGGTGCGTTGGACGCGAACAAACATGGAAATTGAAACTCAAGGTTTTAGTGTTTGTTCCTCTCCTTCTACTATTTATCACAATTATTGCTGTATTAGCAAGCTACATACATGCACTGAAACAAAACGAAGAATTACACGCGCCCACTACACGTAAGTATTGAGGCTGGTGTTGTGATTTTATCTTTTCAATAATCTGCAGAAAACCCAAGTTTTCGCGATAGTGAAATAACGAACAATCATGAAAGACATGTGCTGCACAGCATTACAACAACTTCATACGTTCCTAATGATAACATTCCTACCGAAAAACTAATAAGACATAGACGTGTAACTAGTGAATTAAGGATTAGAAATAAACACAATGTAAGTAGCTTAAATGTTTGCATATCAACTGTGATATCAATTCTGAATGTTTCTATAGGAAAACAAAGCTCATAATTACGACGATTTCCAATACTCAGAAAGCAGATTTGTGTCATGGAATCTGCCTGCGCGGGAAGGACATCCTATCAACTTGATGGAATTTGGAGATAGTGACTATGATCAACAAACTGGTGTATTTAAAAGAAATATTGTTGCTTCCGCCCAAGCACGTAAAGCCCAAGGTATTTTTTCTTTTCTTTCTGTGCGTAATAATATAACTTTAACCTATTGTGAAATTCTGCAGATAAATCGTTGCATCAAATACTATTTGTAGTATGGTGAACATTTTTTAAATGAATCCAAAACAAGTCAAACCATATAAAACAAAATATTTGTTATACGGCAATACCACAGAATAAAAAAACACAAAGTTCACTAATACTCATCTCGTATAGTGTATAGATTTATTTTAATAACAGATCATTCCTTAGCCTCACATTGAGTAGGTTCGCCATAATTTTCAGCAGTTTTACTTTGTAGTATACTTCTTGACAAATAGTAATTATCTCGGTTTTTACGCATCGCCACAATATCAAGAGAATTTCCCCCCTCTTATTTCTTGAACCATAGGAGATATTAAAATGAAATTTTGGGAATATAGTAAACAATAGGTTTCCGATTTGTTTAAGCTGTTTTGACAACGTCAACATTCCAGGTGGAGCTGCGACGCCAAGTGACGCCAATATTTTTGAATTTTTCTATTTGCCATTTGAATAATAAAAACTATTTATTTCAATTAACAATAATTTAATTAACTTGATTTATAGCTTTTTTGACATTCAAAGTAATTGCTGAATGTGACCACCTTGCACCTCCTGAGCCAGCGAATCATTCCATTTCCAGTGGAATACATTGGCATTCTAAAATTATTCTTTGCCTTAATTCTTCTAAATCGTTGGGCTTGGTAGCAAAGACTCGATTTCAAATATCCTCAAAATAAAAAATTAAGTGGGGTCAAATTGTGTTTTCAGCGATAACGCGCATTGGCAAATTAGATTTTCAACAATTCCAGTGGCCCTCATTTTGAACTGGTCCAGTTCTCAAAAGGATTTTCTGCGTTTACCTCATTACAAATACATTCCGTGGCATGGGACCTAATTTCTATTATTTTGAAAGAATGATGAGATTTCGCGGAATTTTATAATCTTTATAATTTTTCTTTAACATTAAAAAACAAAGTGAGTTTGAGAGTCAACAGTTTATTTTAAACTTGATTGCAAAGGTTTCTTTTTAAAAGCTGTGTATCCGCAAATTAAATAAAAATTAAACTTTTAAAATAATTTAAAATTACTCTAGGGGAGAGGCAACTGTCTGTATTTGGTGGATAATGGCTCGGATATTGAAAATAAATAAAAAATGTTTATATAAAAGTTGTTCACAGTCAAATTTTCTATCATGTAAAAATATTTTTAAGTATACAGGGTGTTTCGTTCAGTCCAGGCGCAACCAAACTTTTTTATTTTAAATGGAACACCCTGCATATTATTGCATATTCTGATTCTTCGTTTCATTTTAGATCACTTTATGTATCACATGTAAGGTCTAAAATGGACTGTTTCCTAGTAGTTCGACTTTTTTGTAAAAATTGACGCCTGCTGCAGTCTTTAGAAAATCGAATATCTCAGGAAATGTTTAACTTAGAGAGATGCGGTTTGAACTATCAGGTTAAGCATGAATTGGCCAAACTTTTACATCTGTGGAAAATGGTACCCAAGACAGGGGATACCAAATAGAGGGCGCCGAATTTTTAAATTTTCAAACATACGTACCTCCGTTTTTTTTTAATAGAACCTTAACATTTTTTATACATTTTTTAATTCGCTTTTAAGTTGTCCATTAAACATCCATTACATTTCCTATACCTAACTTTAACCGTTTTATTGTTATTTTAAGTTTTAATATTATTTTAACAATTTTTGCTGTGTACGACGCGGTAGGCGTTTAAACAAATAGAAAATATTTATTCTATGAAAAATTTTCAAAACTAGGATTATGGTTTTACAAATATATAAATGATACTAATGAAAGGTTCAAAGTATCTGTTCAATGTGGGCGACTTCATTTTGTAAACATATGCGAATTCGCTCGAGATAAGAAATTTGTACACGCCCTAACATTTCTGGCGTAATCTGTCTGAAAACCTGTGTTATGCGCAGTTTCATGTTGTCAGAAGTAGTTGGTGGTTCCTGATACACCAGAATTGTCACATAACCCCATAGCAAACAAATCTAAGGGATTTAAATCTGGCGAACTTGACAGCCAAGCAATCGATCCCCCTCTTCCTATCCATCTTTCATAGAATCGTTCGACTAATAATTGTCTCGCAGTAATACTGAAATGTGCAGGTGCGCCATCCAGTTGCAGCCACATATTTTGTCTTATTATTAAAGGTACGTCTTCTCACAATTCATTTAACGTGATATTGAAGAAATTGTGAAGAGTGCCATTAAAGAAATTTGGGATAATAATCTGAGTACCAATTATTCCACTCCAAACATTAATAGACCACTTATTTCGTCTATGACATTCCATAACAATGTGCGGATTTGCATCGGAATAGTAATGATAATTATGTCCATTAACTAACCCATTATTATGAAACGTAGATTCATCTGTCCATAAAACGAAATTGTAAAATTGGTGTTCCGTTCGAAGTTTATTCATCAGCAAATGACAGAAACTTGCACGCGCCTCATAATCGGTAGTAGTTCCTGATTTAGTTGGACCTTATATGGATGGACATGGTTTTTCTTCAACATTCGACCAACTGATCTAGAAGAAATTCCCAAATAAGAACGTAATGTTCGTTGACTAACGTGTGGGCCATCAATAACTGTAGTCAACACGCTATATTCATTTTCTTCATTTGTCAGTGCTTGATCTGGTTTACAAGCTGTGTATTTTACATTTCCTGATGAAACAAATTATTGATGCTAATAACCAATCTTTTTGGCATTCGCCAAGGATAAAAATCAGGTCTACCATTTCTTCTGTAGATAAATTCATTTTTAAAAAATTTTGGTCACAAAGAGGCATGCCAATTGAAAACTTTGACAACGTATCGACAACTAACAGTTACTTTCATGTGTTTTTCATTTGTTTAAATGTCTAACACGTCGTATACAGGAAAAATTGTAAAAATAATGTTAAAACTTAAAATAACAATAAAACGGTTGAAGTTAGGTATAGGGAATGTAATGGATGTTTGAGAGACAACTTAAAAACGAATTAAAAAATGTTAGTATTCTATTTAAAAAAACGGAGTTACGTATGTTGAAAATTTAAAAATTCGGTGCCCTCTATTTGGCACACCTGTCTTCGGTACAATTTTCCACAGATGTGAACATTTGGCCAATTCATGCTTAATATGATAGTTCAAACCGCACCTCTCTAAGTTACACAGTTCCTGCGATATTCGATTGTTTAAAGACTGCCACAGACGTCAATTTTCACAAATAAGTCGAATTACTCGGAAACAGTCCATTTTAGACCTTACACGTGATACATAAAGTGAATCTCAAATAAATAGAAGAATGAGAATATTCAATAATATACAGGGCGTTCCATTTAAAATAAAAAAGTTTGGTTGCGCCTGGCCTGAACGAAACACCCTGTATACTCAAAAATATTTTACGTGATAGAAAACTTGACTATGAACAACTTTTATATAAATAATTTTTGTTTATTTTCAATATCCGAGCCATTATGCACCAAATACAGAGTTGCCACACACTGATATATATATATATATATATATATATATATATATATATATATATATATATTGTTACGGTATAAACTGGCAGTAGGACGGGATAACAGGTAAAATTGGGAGTTTGTTCGACTGCTCAGTGGTTGGGGGCGGGTAAAGTGTTAATGTTGCGCATAGTAGGATAGCTTACCAGAAATAAGTCACAGTAGGGGTTGGAGTTAACATAAAACCGGAAAGGGTGCCAGAGTATTTGAAATTACACAATCGGGGTTGAAAGAAGGTTCACAGCTCGCTTAAATATCCAAATAACTCGCTTACCTTTGGACATAATCACGTTTATCTTAAATATTTACATGCCGCAAAATTCGTCACTAATCTGACTAAAAAACCATGATTTTGTTGTTACGCTACTTTCTTAATAAATCTGACTTTCAATGAAATTATTATTCTAAGAAAGGAAAACACTTGAATTCAATTTTCACAACCACTTGAAATTATATCAAGACATTCGCTGCAAAATATACTCAAATTCATAAAATAATGCATTAACGCATATTTCGTTAAAAGTTGCGTTGTAATTAAAATAATCAATTTTTAATCTTTCGAATGTAATTACGTTGCTCAAAACAAACAAAAAAAAATATTGACGTTAATTCGGTTATCTCATCTAAATAACAAAACAAACACTGAAAATTGCGCGTAACTAATGTGCTGTATAAGAAAAGGGGTTCACAGCTGGATTCTAATTAAAAAAACGAGTTCATTAACCTATAGATGTGTATTGGAAATAAACCACCTCAGAGATATCGAAACAATCGTTACATTGGTTTTCCACCCAAATTAAATTTACTTAAAATCCAATGATACTAGCTAGCGTCAACGTCTGCCTTTACTAGATTACTGTAAATATTACTCGTATGCTGAGATCACAAATGGTTGTAACAAATAATCTGCGTTTCCCTTTTTAACGCAATCGTCACATAGAATTTCGGCCCAAAATGGTTAAATACAACAAATAAAAACTCATATAAATTTGGATTATAACACAGATGAATACGCTTGCCTTAAACTTTAAATGGGAAAGTGTTAAAGGAACTACTTAATTCTCAACCAAATTAGTAAAAGGGATTCACTGTCTCTCGGTGCCCATACGTAAACCAAACCTTAATTCAAACTTCCATCTAAACTTGATAAACAAACCAAAATGTATATTTCGTTTTCAGAATAAGTACTACCATTTGGAAACGTTTGTAAACGTTTCAGTCTAAAAGTTTCCCAAAAAAATTATGCGTTATCAAGTTCAACTGCATGAACTTATACTACATTTCAGAAGTCTGGTACTAATAAGTAATTCATAATTTCGCAACTAACGCCCAATAATCGATAAAATCACGGACGGAATTCACGATCAAACAACCTGTATTTTTCTCTGAAAGATACTCTAAAAATAATAGATCTGGTGTTTTGAAAATGTTTGTTCACATTCGTATTATAGGGGTCGACAATGAAAGTATTTCTTTAAAATGTAGCCGTTTAATTTTAATTAATTAATGTCCTATAAAAGCTGTATAAGAAACAACCATTCGCAATATAACATGCTGGGACTACATATTCAGTCCCTAAACTAGAAAAGTGCAACTTCAATTTCATCGGGTTGGGTAATCTATTGGCGATGATCCTAAATTTGGTACGCAAGAACACAGGAAACAATAAAGAAAATTGAAACATTTGTATTGACAAAATGAAAAGTTAGAGTTGCAAAGGCAGTTCAGACAACGGTTTACGTTTAAACAAGATTGCTACATTTCTTCGAAAATGATCACCGGATATATCACTGGAACCCCACAACGAAACAATAATCTCAATATAGTGGATGCATAATGGGTCTCCGCCACCAAAAATAGCGTGAAAATACAGTGCTTGGCTGGAAAATTGGTGACAACCATTTTCTGGGATTGGTTCAGTACATGAAGAAGGGCACTACAATTACCGCAAAAACCATAAAAATACTTAAAGCTGACAGCTGAAAAAAAAGATCTCATAATGTTACTGAAAGAACCATACCATTGTATGACAATATTGTAGGTAGAACGAGTCTCGGAGTATTCGAAAAGTCATCTAGGATTGTAGTTTCCAGGTGTTAAGACATCCACCCTATATTCAGAATCTAGCACCTTGTGATTACTTTATTTTCCCTAAGTAGTTTCCCTAAGTGTGGGTGTGCATGTGTGCGCGTGCGTGTGTACGTGTTACGATAATGCTTTGAAAAGTGCGACTAATGATTATCTTGAGGAGTTAAAGAAATCATTCTCGTCATTTCAAAAACGTTGGAATAAGTGCGTAGATGTAGAAAAATATTCCTTTTCTGTTCCTCTCTGTCTTTTCTTTCATAATTAAGTAAAAATGTCCATCCTTATCTAACATAATGTACATCGCACTCGAGTTGTAAACGCCACTTCGTTTACGCATCCGCAAATGGAAATCCTACGTCCGCCGTAAGAGTTAAAGTAGTGGTTTATTTTATTTGTGATGTAAGCGATTTGAATTTCCATTTGCATTTTGCACCATTCAGATTATTACAAATATTTTAAAAATGAATTAAATTGTCCAAAAATTTTTTTTTAAATATGAATACGCGAAGGGTAAGTCTCCTATAACAACTAGGTGCATGTATATCAAGGCCTACTACCCAATATTATTTTATTGTAATAATTACAAATAACCAAATCTTTAATAGATATTATTATTATCAAACCACAGTTGCTAAACATGCCTTACATAATTTAAAACATGACGCCCAATTTTATTAAGTTTATTATGCTTATTTACGAGTAGCCATTGAGACATACAAACATGCAGTACACTTCAACAGACAAGATGCAAATCACCGATTAAATAGATTTTGACATTTTGTAATTAAAAAAGGCATAATGATAAGTCTTACTTTTTTCTAGACCTCGAAATAAATGCCTTACGAATTAAATACGTTTATTCTTCATACCATTGCAACAATTTAATATATATATATATATATATATATATATATATATATATATATATATATATATATATATATATATATATATATATATATTAACATTAAACATTAAACGTATACTTCCTGTTTTCATTGTATCATAACAGTTACATTTTAACTAGTAACGAAAAATTATCCTTTTTGAATTTATTGAGTTTACTACTGACAAGTATGTTAGGTTTTAGCTATAAATACGTTTATTGTTTTCAAATTAAAGTTATTTTTGCACTACATTATGTGATTAAATTTTGTTAACTATGTTTTTTGATTGTAGCATTTTTCATTGTTAGTTTTCATTCCTTAGAGGGTGTTCTGGAATGCCATTTTCAGAGCGGTGTAATAATATTTATAGTTACGACAATTCAATTATATTCTATAGCAGGTTTTCAAATACACCTGATTTTTACACAAGGCTTATTATTTGCATTTTCATATTTTATAAATTGGTCTGTAATTTAATCAATTTTTAAAATGGACAACGATAATTGTGATTCTTATCTAAACGTGTAGTTTCGGTAAAACATATGAAAGAGATAAGTATTTGTAGTCACGAGTTTAAATCGTGAAAGTTTACATTTTCATATTATTCACATTAGAATACAATTTATAACTCTGCAGTAAAAAATGAACTTTTCAAACATGGATCGATGTAAGCAGGGGAAACTAACAAGTAAAGTAAGAAGAGCTTGTTATTCACGTCAGTTGAACTGCAATGTTTATGTGTAATGACTGTTCTATTCCGCAGATGTGTAAACATTTAAGTACTCTCTTGATTTATTAATTTATTGAAACCATTGTGCGTTGGTCCGTTTGTTTGTTAATTCAACAAAATGTTCAAGCTGAACAGAATATTAATATGATATGGCCTAATTGAACAATTGCTCTCATTCATCACAGATATTTGGTCAGTGTTACTCACTTTATGGTACTCATTCCTAAGATCAAATTTAAATGAATTATATTACAATAATAGAGGAAGATTCCGATAGAAAAATCCCAATGGTTGATCAGATATGGTAAGAACGGCGCATTTA
>JARFJB010001789.1:0-130000 GCA_036346205.1 Vesta saturnalis
AGATTTTAAATTATAAAAATATTTTTGTAAATATCTTCCAAGGGCGCATTTTTGACACAAATATTTGAATCAACGCCCATCACCGCCAGGTGGCCTATCTCACTTCAATTTTTAAATGCAATGCCCTATTTTTATTTCATTTTGGATTCTATGACATATTTGTGATGACTTTTATTAAGACTCCTATCAACCTATCTTTTGTAGTTTCTGAGAAAAAAAATATTTTTTGGAATTTTATTAATTGAAAGCATACAAATTAAATTAAATGTTCAAATGTTTCTCCATCATTTTCTACACACGTTTGATAACGCCTAATTAATGTAACACTAGTTGCCGCTCTTAAAGTTTCTCGTGGTATGTTTGCACAAGCAATTATAATTTTGTTTTGTAACTCCTCTACATCTCTAGAAGGTGTTTCATACACTACACTCTTTAAATGTCCCCAAAGAAAGTAGTCTAAGGAACTAAGGTCAGGGGAACGAGCTGGCCACATAATGGGACCATTTGTACCTATCCATCGTTGCGGAAACACTCTACTTAGATAATTTCTCACTATTGCGCTATTGTGCGCCGGTGCGCCATCCTGTTGAAAGTACATCACTTGCCGCAGATTTACGTTTACATCTTCAAGCAAAGGAGGCAGTTGATTTTCCAGAAAATCCAAAAAGCGTTGGCCTATTAAGGTACCATTAAAAAAATATGGGCCAATCAATTTGCCATCTATCATTCCGCACCATACATTTATGTTCCATCTCACTTGAAAATTGGTTGCTCTTACCCAATGAGGATTTTCTGACGACCAGTAATGGGAATTGTGGCGATTAACGATTCCATTGTTTGAAAATTACTTTCATCAGACCACACGATACGACCTAGAAAATTAGGGTCTTGCGCATAATGTTCCATAAAGCTCCGGTGATAAAATTAAGTCTGCGATCTTGATCTCCTGCATGCAGTCCATGTACCAAATGAATTTTAAATGGTTTGTATTTATTAGATTTTAATATTTTATGGACAGAACCAACTGATACGGCACACTCTTCAGAAATAGATCTCACAGACACATGAGGATTATAAGCTACATGCTAATACACCGACGGTGTGTGCTTTATCTGTTGCTGTCTTTGTGCGATTCTCGCACTTACGGTGAGAAAATGACCGGTTCCCCTCAAAATATTTGCTACACGAACAAATGTATTTTTCCGGGATGGCGTCGATCGGAAAACCTGGCAGCATACAATACTTGTACAGCCCTTGCATTTTTTCTACATTCACCATGAATTATTACCATATCAAAATATTCTTCGTTAGAAAACGTAAGCATAATTATGGAATTTGAAGATGCACAGACGATTTTCAAAACTGAAACTGTAAACTGACAGAAACTTGACAGACACTTCATTATGCGTTTGTTTTCATGGCATGATAAATGTTTCACATGATTCTTAATCAACGACTGTGATAAGTTGGTCCCCCTTACAATTTAGTGTACAGCGTATCGCATTATTTCGGCGTTATCTGCATTATTTTTGTGGAAGAACAATATTTTATCTTTCATTTGGTATAAAATTTGCTATTTTGTCTGTATCACTCAAATGTTATGAGCACTTCCTGAAATTACGTTTTTGTGCTAAAATTCCAAGGATTATTTTTTTCTCAGAAACTACAAAAGATAGGTTGGTAGGAGTCTTAATAAAAGTCATCACAAATATGTCATAGAATCCAAGAAGGAAATAAAAAATAGGGCATTGCATTTAAAAAATTGAAGTGAGATAGCGCCACCTGGCGGTGATGGGCGTTGATTCAAATATTTGTGCCAACAAATGTGCGCCCTTGGAAGATATTTACAAAAATATTTTCATAATTTAAAAATCTTCATCCGCTCTCGAGATATTACACTGTCCCATTCCTCGCTGAACACGCTGTATGTATATATATATATATATATATATATATATATATATATATATGATATATAGGGTGAGTTTTTTCATGTCTACTATGAGGATTTCGTAAACTAGAGCTAGAATTCGCACTTCATTCTTTTAACATTCAACGACATCACGCTTTGTTAGATCACAAAAAAGCATTGTTGTGACTAAAAACACTAATGAAACTGAAAAGCACTTTCAAACTAAACCTCAAAGTAATATGCATTTGTCACTCAACTACGGCTTCTATGGCCTACCATATTAATAATACAAAATTAAACCGAGAAAACCACCGCATCTCTCTAGTTTTTCAAAATAACTGCTTATGTGGTATGTTATATCATTAGAAAATGAGGTGAAACAAATTTTTGTGTTGTAGTTTTTTTTGTTGTTTAAATTGAGGTTTAAATTTATTATTTAGGAAAAAAGGTTTTATGTTTGTTATTACAATAGTGTAATATTGAACTAGTAAACGCTATTCGTCTATCAGGAAAGGATAGGAAAGAAACTTGTTTGATTCCATTCCCGAAAGGAGGGGTGGGCTGCTCAAACTTTCCATGCTCCTTCAGCTACAGCATTATTACATATTACGCATGGCGGGATTAAGGATGGGTGCGGTTAGCATAGGATCGGAAGGACTGGAGTTAGGGTTCTAAGATGAAAGGTACTACCCCAGCATTAGCCTAAATAGCCGCACATGATGTGCGTGTGTACGTGGTGATTATGCCGCAATGTGTGTAAAAGATAAACCCCTTGAAGAAACCGCACACAAGGTAGACGGTGACGGGGATCGGGGATCGTGTTACCCAAAACCAACTATCTCGGAATTCGGATATAAACGTGAATCCCATAACGGAAATTTATGTATTTTAGAATCAAGCCACGCCGGGGGTTGAAAATGAATTACAAATGTATTAAAACATTTTGTGTAAATATAAGATGAATTATATATGCAAGTATAAAATAAGCTACGAATTAGGATTTACCCTTGTGTGGTAGGCAAAAAATCCCTGCTTCTTATTTATCTTTCATTTATAATCCTTATATTTCTTCCTTTTATTATATATTGTACTGCATTCGGTCAAGTTTTACGCGGGTTGCCTTAGCTCTAACTACCAACATATATATTTGCTTGGTTGTTCATTATCTCAGTGTGACCAAACCATCGTAGTGTATTGGTTTTATACCTACCTATTACCGTCTTTTATAGGCACACTCCTTCTCGTTTTACCGCACGTGCTTTTCAGGAGTCTTATGCCCACGGAATTTATTCTTCTTTCGTGGTTTTCTTGACATTCCCACATCTCACTTCCACACAGAACTGACGAGACAAACACGCCATTATAGATTACTCGTTTAGCAGCTACGCTCGCGCTCTCGTTTTCCTTATCGTCTACATAGTTCCAATCACTTTCCTTCTATCTACAGTGAACATTCGACCCAGATATACCAATTCGCTCCCCACTTGTTTCACAATTTCATCATGCAGGGTTTTCACCTTCTTGATTGAGCACCACAATCCTAGTTTTACTCACATTTACTGCCTCAGAGCAGTTGGAGATTATAAGCATTGTTACTTAATAAGACTGTGTTATCTACAAACACCAGAACACATACATTTACGTCACCAACCATTACACCATTTGTATCAGTACTTGCCTACCTAACACATTTATCCATGTATACATTGAACAACTACGGTGATATCACAGCCTACTCACACTCCTTGCTCAATATTAAAGTATTCACTCACACCTCCTCGCATCCTAACACAAGCCCGGCTATACTGCCCTTATTCCGTTGATTAGACCTTTACTTACGCCTTACTCATTTAGTATTTCCTTCAGCATATGACTCTGTCATATGCCTTCTCCAGATCTACAAACGCACAGTACAGCACACTGGTTCCAGTTAAAACTTTTCGTTAACCTTCTGGCGAGCAACCATCTGATCAACACATCCTCTCTCTGGAACGAAGCCACCCTGCGCATCGCAAATCTCAGTTTATGTAGCTTCGTACTGTATCAATCAGTACTCTTCCAAATACTTCACCAGGTACACTGAGCAGACTTATTCCTCTGTAGTTTTTGCAACCACTGTTCCCCTTACCCTTAAATAGTAGTGCAATGATAGCAATCCTCCAATCACTCGGCGCTTTTTCAAACATAAGGCATACATTAAATAATTCGCACAACACTCGTTTAAGCTTTACACCTCCGTATTTTAGCATTTAGCCAATCATTTCATTCGCGCCTGCTATTTTACCGTTTTTCAAACTTCCTACCGTTTTCTCTATCTCATTCAACCCAATATGCCTCCAAGTTTTATTTACAATTCCTTCTGCATTCTCCTTCTTCAACTCCTCTGTCTTATTTTCGACATTACTGTTCTGTTTTCCGAAATATTCTTGCCAGCATTTCCTCACTTTACTATCGTCCCATAGTATTTCGTTGCTCCTTATATTTTGGGCCACGTTTAGTATTTTTGACCCATCTACAGAAATGGTTTTTGTTCACATTAAAATCATTCTGCATTTTGTCTCCTTCTACAGCCATCAGTTCTTCTTTATTTATTCTTACTGCTTCTTTGTTTCTTAATTTGTACACCTCATACAATTGATTTTTTTGTCTCACTTTTTGCAACAATCATTGCCATGTACGCATCCTTTTTCATACATTTTGCCTTTTTTACCGATTCATTCCACCTTGCACATTTTTTCGGTCTACATATCGTCGCTCTTCCATATATTTTCACGGCACAATTGACAACACAGTCTTTCAAGCTTATCCATGCACTTTCAACGTCAATGATTTGTTCGCCCCACACTGCTTCATTCAAAATCAACTCCCTTCTCCAGTTTTGCCCTAAACAAACTCCCGAAACAACTAAAACGTGGTCCAATCCACACCCAGATCCGCGCATTACTTTCATATCTCTCACCAGGTTTCTAAGTCGTTCATCACACACTATCAAGTCAATCATACTTTTAGATTCACCTCTTTGCCATGTACACATTTGCACATTTATATGCTTAATACAAACAGGTCCCTTTCCGCACAGATGTTCACCAGGCGTTCATTATTCTCATTGACTCTTTGGTCTCTGACCTTTCCTAGCAGGCGTTCAGTATGTTCTCCCTGTACACCCTCACATCCATTCATATCTCCCAATATCATCACTTTTCGTTTGGCTTACATACATTCAACGTGTTCTCTACATCATTATTGGTCTCCTTTTCGATTTACTGGTACATAGCATGCAATGAGAAAAAAATTTTGAAATCCCACTTTCATTCAAACTCACATTACCTAGGACGATTCCAATTCGTACCGTTTGATACATCTTTTCGCTCTTTCATTCACGATCACTCCAACTGCTATAGAGCCATTTCAGACTGAACTCCTAACCATGGTACTAGACTGCCATCCTCCATCTCTATGCATCATTTCTTTAGAACTTTGTTTCCGATACACAGAGAATATTAAGCTGCCTTTCTCTCCTTACATTCGTAATTTCAAATTCTTTACCATGCATACCTATGACATTCCACGTTACATTCATTCTTTTTATTGTCGTCAACAAAGGGACCTGTCTGTTTTGACCTTGAGCGCCCCCGGTGGCTAGTTCGATTCGATGCATTCGAATTGTTATTTTTAGTAATTAAATTAGCAGGCGTACCGGTTACTTGACAAATCGTGCCCCGGACGATATAGCATTACATACTAACGGTATTGTCCTACTACCGGTCAGTGCTGTTTTCCTACTGCCCCGGCAATAAAGGAGGTAAGAAGTACAAAATAGAGACAGAGACAAAAAAGATAAATGTGTACACTTACTGTGTACATATATATGTTGAGATGATATTTATAATGCTAAATATCATAGTTAGTTGGATATTGGCTCAGAGTAAATGGTTACATTAAACATAACGTAATTGCATTGGAATTGATTGAGCATATATGTAAAGCGCAAGTTGCAGAAGTTCAAAGTAATATAAATCTAAGTACAAATGTGATTATAGGACATGTTGTTAGCTAGTTAACTCAAATTTCACAAGTATTAAATTATTATCGTGGCTGAACAGTATAATTTTAATGTTAATAGTTTCCCAGCATCGTCGGATGTGTAAAGTAGGTGTTTGATTCTATAAAATTCATGTAATCCATATGAATAAGAAGATTCTAGTCTGGTGACATAATATGCTTCTATTCTAATACAAAAAGAAAAGAACTCGCGTCAATTAACATAGGAGGAGTAAACTATATGCTGAAGTGTATGAAAATAGAACAGATCTAATAAGATTCATATAACTTATAAGTGAAATAAGCAAAGCTATATAAATAATGTGTTAATAGCTTACATATTGGTGTGTATAGAAAGTGTTACAACTTAAATTAACATTATAGATGTAATTTAAGTGTAAAAATTAAGAAACCAGGTTATGTTGACTACAAAGATAGATGTTGAGATGTTTTCAAAATAAACCATAAGTTTGTTGGAAATTGGTGTATCCTTATGTATTTTGGCGTATCTATGGAAACGAAATTTTGGGTAAGATTAAAAAATAATTATGTTTTTAAGATCTATTTCCATATAAGAAAGTTGTGCAAAATTAGTAATTTACAAATTTCCGATAAATGGTTAGCCAATCAGAATTAAGCTTTGTTATGTTTGTATAGACAAAATATTATAATTTGATTTTGATAATTTGATTGGCAAAACAAGATACAACGTGATCAATCTCAAGTGTACTGTAGTGGTATGACAAAAATCCCTAGTTGTTAATGCTGTTGTGTTTTGCAGTTGGCTGCTTTGGATTTTTAGTGTGGTTTTAGTCGTTTTAGTCTATGTCATATTATACCTTCGTTTTTCACTTTTGTATTTTCTTGGTGCCGAAATGATACAAATGTATTTCGAATATGACAACGTAGGGTGAACTTATGTTTACAATTTAGTTGTCATTTTGAACATATGCTGTAAAGCAGAGTTTGATAACTAATTGTACCTAAGGAGTTAAAAAAATTTGTAAAAGATCATTGTCATTCCATAAACATGTACTGTAAATTTTATTTAATTATAATGAAATTATAACATTTAAATACTTAAGATTCATTATTTTGTAATGATTTAATCCAATCATTAAATAATATTTTATTTATTTTGTTGTATTTTGTAGGGATGCAGTCTAATCAAATACAAAATAGTCATTATTTACATTAAGATAATATTTTATAATATGTATAAGTTAATGAACTTCATGCAGATTTGGAACTGATCGTAGTTTCTACTCGAACCATGCTCTAGAGTAGCTAGAGCAATACAGCTTCTTACCAACCTATCAGTGGCACCAACCTAAATATTTTGATCACGTGGTATACACTTGAGATTGATCACTCGTTATCATATCAACGCATTTCACCCTTAGAAAAATTGCTATGCCGTGGCATTTTGATTAGTAGCCACTATTTTCTCTCAAAAATACTAGTAAATTTAATTTAGAAAATGGGTGATAAATACTAAACATTTTTGTTGTAGAATTCAAAATTGACTTAAAACTTATTGATACATAAATTTGACAAATGTTGACACAAGTCTACTCAATACAATAAATAACGCAACATTAATGGCCATGGCAACCTTGCATATTTTATGAATTAAACATTTTGTAAGTAAAACACAGATCTTTTTAAGAGCGAATAGCTCAAAAACCGATAGAGTCAGATAAATTGAACAAAAGTACCTTTCTTATGCAAAATTGAACAGTTTTGCAGATTTTTAAATTGTTTTAACCACTATTCAAAGGACAAAGAAGATACCATCTAATTTACTGAAGTAAATTAAAAAAAAATGGGTGGTAGGCATGTATACTCCATGCCAGCCGGGGAGGTACCACCACCCTTACCATGGGCTCCTTAATATTGGGTCTCCGATTTTCTGAGCTCGGTAAGGGCTGCCGGTTACCTTTTCCATCATCCTTAATCTATTCTCATCCTTATTCTTCCTTCTCGCCCTCACTGTCTTCCTATCGGATTAAAAGTCCCAATTAAAAAATAAGATGGCTGTGGTTTCTAGGGTTATAAATTCGGACGTAAAATCCTGCCCCACTCGGATGTCCGGGAGGCAGGGCCCAAGCGACCTCGGTCATCGAAAGCATCAACTTTCTGATTCACTACTGCAACATCCGCGGTATCAGGTCTAATCTTAATGCTATTCACCAACATCTTGAACAATTACAACCTGATATATTGTTTCTATCTGAAACACAAGTCTCCTCGAAAGCTGAGTCACCCGACTTGCAATTTCCTCAATACCATCTTCACTCTAACTTTCGATATAAAGGAGGCGTATGTGCGTACATCAAGGACAGAATTACTTGCAAGAGGGTTTCTTCCTTAGAAAATAAAAATTTTGACGTGATTTGGTTTAAACATTCTGGTCCTAATTTTGTGAAATTCTACTGTTGCATTTATAGGTCTCCTAATGACAGCAACTTTCAAGACTTCTTCGATTACCTTAGTATGAAAGTTGACTATCATCCTGTCTCAGTTTCCATCTTGCGATATCTCATTTGTAGGCGATTTCAATGTTCATAACTCTAATTGGCTTCAATTTTCATCTACTACAAATCCGCTGGTCATAGTGCAGAAACATTTGCTATTTCATGTGATCTCACACAAATGATTTCTGAACCCACATCTGATAATAACCAACATCTTCTAGATCTCTTTCATCAAACTCTTGTTTATAAACTTCCGTTCTTTCGCTTTAGGTCTTTCCGACCATTGTCTAATAAAAATCATTTCTACTGTACCTAATTCCACTGTTTTGTTCGCAAAACCGATAGAACCTTGTGGTGTTTTAAGTCAGCTCGATGGAGTGATTTACGGGATTTCTTTGCAACCTTTCCATGGCGTGAATATTGTTCCTCTTCTTCGGACATCGCTCTTTCAGTATCTGAAGTCATCCTCATGGGAATGGAGTTATACATTCCGAAAAAACAGTACCGTGTAGGTCATTCACGTTCCCAAACCTGGTTCAATAAGGCTTGTTCTGATGCAATATCTTTAAAAAATAAATGTTACATTAAATGGAAATCTAATAGATCGGTTGACAGTCATGTAGAATACGTTGGTGCTAGAAATATCTGCAAAAGTGTCATCACTACAACTAAAAAGTTGTTCGAACAACGAAAATGCAATGAACTAGCTACATCTCCTTTAAGCAGTCGTAAATTTTGGTCTTTAGCAAAAGCCATTAGTAAAAACTTTCGAACATCTTCATTTCCTCCCCTGACATCTATTGACGGATCGGTAGTTGCTGATTCTGTAGCCAAAGCCAACGTTTTTGTGGATTTGTTTGCATCAAACTCGTGACTCAATGATTCTGGAAAAGATGTGCCCCTAGTCAACTCTTCTTCATACGTTATGAAACCAATTCGTTTTCGGTACAAGCTCTTGGAATCGATCATCAGTAGGCTTGATCTCAATAAGGCGACTGGCCCAGACGGTATCCCAGCTATTGTCCTAAATAAATGTTCCCCCGAACTAGTACCAGTCCTATCTAAGCTCTATACGATCTCTATATCTTCTGGGGAATTCCCTTCATCATGGAAGTTAGCAAATGTTCAACCTATTCCCAAAAAAGGTGATAAGACCGATCCTCAAATTACAGACCAATTGCCATCACTTCCATTTTGTCTAAAATCATGGAAAAAGCCATCAATCAGCAACTGCTCACGTTCCTTGAAACTAACAAACTCCTTAGTGACCACCAATATGGGTTTAGGCAAAGTCGTTCAACAGGCGATCTTCTTTCATATGTGACCCAAGTTTGGAACAATACAGTAGAGCAGTCCGGTGAAACAGTTGTAGTCGCTTTAGATATCTCAAAGGCATTTGACCAAGTTTGGCACAAGTGTTTACTTGCCAAACTCACCTCGTTTGGGTTAAATGATACGCTCATCAACTGGGTTTCTAGTTTCCTTGATAAAAGACGAATACGTGTCGTAGTTGATGGCTTTCTTTCAAAAGAAGTTAGCATTAACGCGGGCGTACCACAGGGATCCGTTATAGCGCCTACACTTTTTCTGCTGTACATAAACGACCTTATTTCTTCAACAACTAACCCCATCCATTGATGAATGGCTCAGTTCTTAAGTTTTCAGACTCTATTACTCTGTTGGGTATGACTGTATCTTCAAATCTCTCATGGGTTGACCATCTTCTGTTAGCTACCAAAACAGCTGCTCGTAAAATAGGCTTTTTGTACAGATCTAAGCAGTACTTTACCACTCGACAACTCCTTCTGCTGTATAAGGCCCAAATTCGGCCTCATCTGGAATATAATTCTCACCTTTGGGTTAGTGCTCCCCAATACGCTCTCGATATCGTTGATCGTATCAAGAGAGCGATTAGGCTTATAAATGACCCGTCCTTAACTTCTACATACAGTCCCTTGAGCATAGAAGGATGGTTCAGTCCTTTCTTTGTATTATCGTTATTACAACGGCTATTGTGCTGGTGAATTACATTCTTTGATACCATCTCCGGCTATCTTTGCGAGAAACACTCGGTTCGCTCATTCACATCATCAGTATGCAGTACAAATCTCCACTTGTCGTACCAAACGGGCGCAATCCACATTTTTCTACACGGCTTCTAAACTCTGGAATGATCTCCCTAGTTCCTGTTTTCCTCTCACTTATGATATGAGAAAATTTAAGGTAGCTGTTCATAGGCATCTATTGGCAATTCATTATCCCTCTATCCATCTTCCTAAGTGTTCCTGAGTGCTTTAGCACGATAGGCCTTATTTAGCCTGTTCAGGTCCACAATCATAAAAAAAAACAAAAAAAAAACAATGAGTCACTAGCGTCCTCTGTGATCAATCACAAAATAAGTTAGAGATTCGCATTTCTAACGTCACGAAACCTATAAATTACCAAATTTTATGTTTATGCTGTTAAAAGTTATAAAGTTATTATCAAATTTTAAAATAAAATTTTCCCTTTGAACACTTTTCAATTTCAATTTTGGAGTTTACTATTTGTAGTACACAGTGTGCCCATTCTTAATGACTCACCCTGTATATATGTATGTGTATGAGTTTGTACGTGTATATATATATATATATATATATATATATATATATATATATATATATATATATATATATATATATATATTACGATGCAATTTTAATATAATTATTAAAATTGGCATCTGTGAAATTCCTAAATTTCTTGCAATGTTTTAATTTATATTTATTGATATAATTATAATTACCACCACGTTTGAGACTCCCAAAACCAGCAACATTTTTATAAGGCATAGCCAAAAGTATAAGGAGGATTACTTACGTAGCCGATTTAACTAAACTTGCCTTAGTCCAAAAGTTGACAATAACTAACCCGCAGGGTGTCAAATTTGAAAAAATAAATCATAATTTCTTTTGTATCTTTCGACTGCTTTGAGCTAATTTTATAATATTTCTTATATGGGGATTTCTTTGGATGAGATATTCAAATTTATCATCGATTTCGGTATATTTCCTAGAATGCGCTACAAGCGACTATTAGGACATGTTTAAACCGCTAAAAGTTTTTTGTGCTACACTGTAGGCCCTTTTATTATAGAACAATTGTTTTTCCTACCTTTTCTACTTCAAAAAGGTATACCTTCTTGATATCGCTAGGAGCACCAGTTTCCGAGAAAAACGCATCTAAAGCTCATGATGCATGCAAATTATCCAAAAGTAACAAAATAACTTATTTGACTATCCTATTTTTTTTTTCGCAATAACAACTAGTTCTAATTAATTTCATTTAATTTTGAATCTTTTTTTTCTTGTGAAAAATTTGAATAAGACGAACACTTTATCCAGGAAAAAATATTTTCTAATGCATTGCACATTTGCGCAAGCGCTTTTACTTAGGTAAAAAACTTTAGTCGCCTTTGCTTTTTAGTTACCACACCGACAGTTAAATATATTCATTAAACGTTAGTTTTTTTCTGTCGCTTTTCCGTTGATAAAGGTCCATAATTATGACTCAGAGTTTCACTAATTTTGAAATGGTGGATATGCTTTTAGTCTATGGACTTTGCCATTTCAACGGTCGAAGAAGTGTACGAATTTATAGGGAAAAATATCCTTTCCATAGAACTCCAAATCAGCACACTTTTGCTAATGTCAAAAGACGCCTCCGCAAAAATGGCAAGTTTCAACCAAGCCGTGTAAATTCTGGACGTAGACGAACCATGCGGACGGTGGAAATAGCAGAAGAGGTTTTGGACGCTGTTACAATAAATCCAAAGACCAGCACACGACGTGTAGGATTGCAACTGGGAAATTCGAAATCATCAGTTCATAAAGTTTGTCAAGACCAATTATTGCACCCCTTTCATATTCGAAAAGTTCAAGAAATATTGCCCATGTATCCTAATCAACGTTTAGCTTTCTGTCCATTTAATATTCTATGAAGATTAGTTTTTTTTACTTTTACTTCACTAATAACAAGCAATAATTAAGTTCGTAAATTAATTAATTATGCACCGTTGAATATTGATAAGAGGAAAATTAAAAGATAGCCGTTAATTGTAAATAGAAAATTTTCTTTGTTTTAAAATGAAAACTTATCAAGCACTATAAACAACAGTTACAGGTTTGCCTTTTGTATTCCGAAATTAAAACCTGATAAGTAATAACTTAGTGTATATTAAAACGCACATGCTGAATGGAAAACTACATTCAAAACCACTTATATTAATTTAGAGATAAGAAACCAAAGCATTCGAATTGACTTTAAAATCCGATCAATCCAATTAAGAGAGTTTCAAATTAAAATTAAATTAAAGTAATATTTAACACCGTCCTCGTAAATTAGTTAATTTATTTAGTAACAATTGCACTGTTAAATAGCAGTTTTGATATAAATAAGTAAAGTTAAATCTGAAATACTTTCTATGAATTCCAACTACAAAAGTATGTATTTAATATTTTACTATTGTGTAAAATTTTGCGTATTTAAATAAAGCGGACACCGACAGATGTGTCAAAGAGTAATCAGCTCCTGGAATGGAGTGATTTTGAGTTGATATAAGTGTTATTAATTACTAATTAAACCGTTAGATAGAATAAGTATTTTTATTAATAGAAACTGGCCGAATTTTATATCAATCGCTATGTTATTTTACGAATAATAGCTTTGGCACGTTGAAATAAACACTAGCTCGTTGATTGATTTAATATCAATTAAAACAAATTGTTACGCTGGCGCCTAACCGTTAAAATTGTTGAATTTCCAACCATTCCCCACTTTTAAATGTCGTACTCCATATAGGTTAGTGCTTTCACAAAAATCTTCACCTTTTTCGTTCTCACTGCGTTACGTATAGACGCATATAAGGTAAAGAATAGTTTAGCAATTAATTAATCCAATTAAACGTAATAAAGGCTAGGTCTGTAATTAAGTTCGAAACCTAGTTGATTTGTTTCGATAACTAGCAAAAAGTTATTTTGCTACCGAGCACCGTTTTGCTTGAAGCATAATAATTGAAATCTGAATAATTAAGAGTTCATATTTATTAAGAATCACTAATTTTCATCAATCACTGGTGAAGGAGTTTTGTTTGTCAAGGGGACCTGTGACCTTTGTCTAACGTACTACCGTCCATACTAATTAAGTTTTAGGTACATTTTCTATCATAAGGATTAGACCCTGAATGTTATCCTCCACTGGGAGACCCGACGCAGCTGTTTGGGAAGCCGTAGACGTTCAGAAGTGGATCCAAAGACCGCCTGAACGATACTTTATCTTTGGGTAGCGCCCGGATCCGTTTTCTAATCCCTGGAACGAATGACTGCTGTCCACAACCGTCCACGAGCATTACATAAAATAAAATACCGTAACTTATAGTAAAATTAATAAACATATTTCCCAAACGAGTCTTAATTTTTGTGTTGACTTCGTTGAGGGCAAGCTTCACTTGCCACCACCGAAAATCCATTCCAATTCGTAGAAGCGAAAATCCAAATTTTAATAAAAAAGTTTTGTTCACGGTCGAAGCTACTTTTACTAGATGCGGTATTTTCAATGTTCATAATGAACATGAATATCCTGCTGAAAACCCTCATGAAACGAGAGTATCTCATTATCATCATCAATTTCAAGTAAATATCTGCGCTGGAATTGTAGACACTTTTATTATTAGTCCCTTTATACTGCCAAATCGGCTGAATGGAGATAGGTACTTGAACGTTTTCAAAATGTACCTGTTATTGGAAGATTTGCCCTTACTCCTTCGTCGTGACCTTTGGTTTATGCATGATGGCGCACCTCCTCATTTTACTTGAAATGTAAGACAACATTTAAATGAGGTATATCCACAGCACTGGATTGGAAGAGGAGGGACGCACCTGTGAACTGGATGGGTCGATCACCAGACTTCACACCCAAAAGTTTATGCATCCCCCGTTAATACGCAAGAATTGTTGGCAAGAATAATTCATGAAGCCAATTTATTGAAAACCAGCTCTGAAGTATTGTCCGGAGTACAATGTAAGTTTTTAAAAAGAATTAACTTCTGCATGGAATAGTGGAAATTTTGAACATTTGTTGAATTAGAAAATTAAACACCTTTCAGAAAAGTCCAAGTTTTATTTAGCTTTTGGTTGATAATGCAATTTAATTGTTTTTCATATCGTTAATTATTGTTTTTGTTTTTCTTCAATAATTATTGTTCTTGAAAAACTTTATGCTTCTTTATTTTTTTCAATAAATCGGCTTCATGAATTATTCTTATTATTACTATGAATTATTATGCTTTTGGATAATTTGAATGCATCATGAGCCTTAGATGCGTTTTTCACGGAAACCCCGATGCTCTTAGGGATATCAAGAAGGTATACCTTTTTTAAGCAGAAAAGGTAGGGGAAACTATTATTCCATAATAAAAGGGCCTACAGTGTAGCACAAAAAAGTTGTAGTGATTTAAACATGTCCTAATGGTCGCTTGTTGCGCCCTGTAGGAAATACACCGAAATCGATGATAAATTTGAATTTTTCATCCCAAGAAACCCACATATAAGAAATTTTATAAAATTAGCTCAAACCAGTCGAAATATGATAAAATATATAAAATGAGATTTATTCTTTCAACTTTGACACCCTGTAGCTTCGTTATTATCAAATTTTGGACTAAGGCAAGTTAAATCGGCTTACTTTCACGGAAGTAATCTTCATTATCCTTTTGGCTATGCAATTTAGGAACACCCGATATATATATATATATATATATATATATATATATATATATATATATATATATATATATATATATATATATATATATATATATATATATATATATATATAGTGTCTAATTACTGCAAAAAAATTAATTATTCCAAACGAGAACTGGTCGATATGCATTTATGTTATTACTAATTTCAATGCTCGACTTATGAACAAAGATTTCCTAATAGAAGACATCTACATCATACTACCTTTAGAACCGTTCATAGTAACTTGTTAGAGTATGGAAGTTTAAAAGGAAATAAACATTCTGGACGAAATGCTCCTGAAATTGAGGAACAAATTTTAGATGGAGTTTATGAAAATTCATCAATAAGTACGCGTGAGTTAGGTTTAGAATTTGGTGTGTCGCATAACAAGTCTTGGAAAGTTTTACGAGATCAAAATTTACACCCCTTTCACCTACAAAAAGTGCATGCATTATTGCCTGCTAACTATCCTCGTCGAATGAATTTTTGCGAATGGTTTTTAAATAAAAATGCTGAAGATGTACAATTTGTTAGAAACTTATTGACCACTGATGAGTGTATTTTTTCCCAAAATGGAATAATAAACTTGCATAATTTCCACAAATGGTTAGATGAAAATCAGCATCCAACTGTAGTTACAGCTCACCAACATAGATGTAGCGAAAATATTTGGATATGACGATCACCTAATCGGACCTATTCGTTTTCCTCAAAGACTTACTGGCGAGTTCTATTTAAATTTTTGAGAGAAGATTTGCCAGAATTGTTTGACCACGTACCCTTAGATGTTAGAATGAACATGTATTTCATTCATGATAGTGCACCACCACATTCTACATGAAACGTCAGAGAATCTTTAAATGAATGGTTCCCTGGACGCTGGATTGGACGAGGAAGTGAAGTACCGTGGCCGGCACGATCGCCAGATTTAAACCCATTGGATTTTTTTGTGTGGAGGTATCTGAAAACTCGTGTCTATTCTGTTCAAATTGATAATCGAGAGCAACTTTGGAATCGCATACAGATGGCATGCGATGAGATTAGGGCTACGCCACAAATTTTTCAGCGTGTTAGGTTTCATTTGCTAAGAAGAATACAAACGTTCATTCAAAAGGAAGGAGGACATTTTGAACAATATGTATAAAAATAATTTTTTTTTTTGGATTCCTTCAATAACTCTTTAATAACGTATCTAATAGTTAACTGCGTTATTTTTTTGTAAAATAAAACAAATTTTGATTTTTATTCAATAATGTGGTCGTTTATGTTAATGCAAAATATTTCAAAAACGGGGTGCCGAATCGAAAAATGATGAAGCTATCAAAAAAATATTGCTTAAAAAAAACCAGGGGCGTGTGTTTTTTTTTTTTACTTAAACTGATTAGTGATTAACTTAAAATATTCTACGCCACTGGATGGAGTCAGTTGACTCAAACTCACCTGATTAATTATATTTAATTAGACTAAGTGTACCAAATCTCAGTGTAATATATTTTGTAGTTTTTGAATTAAAAAATCCTAAAAAAACGTATTTTTTAATCAACCTGTATTTCGGTTAGGAATCATTTTCGGAAAAGTGTTTATGATCATTTTTGTCTTATTTTGAATCATAGAATCTCCAGTTTTCGTTTGTCGGTGATTTTAAAATACACCCTGTATATGTATATATATATATATATATATATATATATATATATATATATATATATATATATATATATATATATATATATATATATATATATATATATATATATATATATATATATATATATATATATATATTACATCGAAGTACGATATACCCGTTATTAAAGGAGATATCAAAAAAAGTTATTTACAAAAATTATAGGCAACTTCAAACTTCACATTATAAAATTATTTTCGTATTTACAGGGTGTTATATATTACCAGGGTGAAATGGGACACCCTGTATATTATTTCAAATTTAGATTAAGCTCATCTCCCCCATGCTTCCAATATAGGGTTCCATTACGTTATGCAGGGTATTTCAAAAGTTATGGTCAATTGTATACGAAAACTATTCTCATTTCAACGTCGTGTATACCCTAGACAGAACAACCTAACAATAATTTTTTCCAGGCATAACTTTTTGGCATTGGTACAGTGTTACGAGAATGTTCTATTTCTTTATTATTGCACCAACTGAATATAGAGCGAGCCAAAACCCGAACACATGATTTTTTCAATTTTTTCAAATGAATCACCCTGTATTTTATTTTAAGAAGTGAAAATACACTTTATGTTCTTTCATTTTTATTAAGCACTCCCAATCGTTAATTTTTAAGATATTTTCAATTTAATAACAGAAAGTGATTTTTTTTTAAATTTCTATTATAACAAGTTAGCCGTGAACAAATAAAAGTGTGACAAAATTAGTATAAAAAATTCAAAAAGCATCGGTTATTAGTTCTTATAAAATTAATTAATTTAAACATGAATGTTAAAAATGTCCACCGAGAACATCAATACAGAATTGTAGTCGATCTCCAAATTCTCGACTAACATTTCTATATTAATACTCTGGAATGCTTCTCGTATTCTATTCATCATATCATCTTGTGTGGTTGGAGGTATTTGATACACGCGGTTTTTCACATAACCCGGAGCTCCATCGTGTAACAACCACATCCTTTGACGAATTTTAACAGGAACGTTTGCCATCAGTAATGGTAAATGATTTTCTAAAAAGTCCAAATAAACCTGACCATTCATTGTTCCATGGAAAAAATGTGGTCCAATTACGTGATCTCCAACTGTACCACCCCAAACGTTCAAAGACCACCTAGTTTGACTATGAGTTGCTGTAAGATTGGGATTACTTGTCGGATAATAATATTCACAGTTCCATTTTTATGAAATGTGGCTTCGTCTCCAAAGAGGACAAAATCATAGAAATCCGCCTGATTGTGGATTTGTTGTTGAGCCCATTCAAAAAAAGCAACCCTTCTGGGATAGTCATCTTCGAGTAACTCTTGATGCAACTGGATATAACATGGATGCATCTTATTTTTACGCAGTATTCTTCGGACAGACCTGTCACTAATATCATGCTGACTCGAGATTTCACGTGTACTAACATGTGGATTATGCGCAACTTCAAGCATCACGTTAAATTCATATTCCTCGTTCAGTAAAGGTTTTGTCCTTTCCTTTTTTTTTTCATAAACTACTGAACCCGTACGATTAAAACGATCTTCTAACCTTGCCAACGTTATTTTCTCGGTTTGTCTTCGTGCGGGATGTCTTTGTAAATTCTTTGTGCTAATAAACAATTTTTCATACATTCTCCTAGTACCCATATCACGTCTGTCAATTGCTCAATAGGAAAGTTCATTTAAAACAGTATTTAATTGTTTATAAATTAATAAACACTAGACAATCTCAAAGAAGTTTGTTAAATGACAAGCTACTAATTATTACTGAATAATATCTATCTGTCATTTGTTCACGGCTAACTGGTTATAGTAGGAATTGTTAAAAAAATCTCTGTCTGTTATTAAACAGAGTATAATTCACATGTCACATGGTACATTTTTGATTACTTTGATTACTTAAAATACAAAAACAAAATCGCGGAATGAGCTATCAAATCGGAGATAATTTTATCAACGCGCGTTGACTGTCAAATGATTTTAATGAATAAAATAGCTTACTGTCAAAGTGACAAAAAGTTTCAAAGTAATAAATAATTGTATTGATTATTTTGCTACTGTAATATATACTATCTAAGTGACATATCGTTTAAAGTCATAAACTTTAAAAAAAATATTTTCTATTAACGTTCATTATATTCTCTTACCAAATATGACACGTGTTATGAAGTTATGATTAATAATCGATTTTCATCGGTTTTAACTCGAGCTATCACCGATGATAATCATAACATTAGTTATATTATCCCCGAACATCTTGTAAAATATTTTTGTATGTACAGAGTTTCCCATTTTCGTGTACTACACTTAACTTGGGTTTGTTTTTAATAGAACACCCTATATATTTGTATATATTTGAATTCTTTGTTAAATGCTAAGCAAAATGATATGAGGTACTATGGGTCTACGACTAACGGTTCCTAAGTTATTGACATTTCTATGTAAAAAAATTAGTCAATTAAGTAGGCCCCTGTTCCGCCATCTTGAAAGATATCGGAGTTAAATTTTGGGATTTTCTCTTTTTTTTAAATGGCACATCCTGTATTTTATTACAGGTTTGAATACCATTTTTTACGGGCTTTTAATTTTAACTTTTACTACCTATTACTAACTGTTTTTGAATTATTTAGTGATAAAGTTGAAAATTGTAAACATTTTTTATTATTGTTGAATTTGTCAGAATATAAAATAAATAAAGAGAATATGATAATTCAAAGAAAAACAAAAATGCTAATTACTATAAAACCGTGAAGCTATAGGTTTATGACACAATTTTACATTTTACACTATAAAAGAGCAAATATTAATAATTATTTACTCGTAGAACTGCATAACTATAAACTTTAACTTAAAACTTAACTTAAACTTTAAAATGGAAGTAAAGAACACAATGAATTAGAAATTTTATATTAAATGTTCAAAAATGTTTCCATTTGCAGCAATGTACGTTGTCAACCGCCTTGTAAAGGCTGCTTTGACATTTTGAAGGGTGCTTCTTCGAATACTTTGAAAAACCTCAGTAATTCAGAGTTTCGTATTGGCTTGTATAGTAGGCAAATCCCTATACACCTCCTGTTTCACATATCCCCTCAGAAAGAAGTCTAGGGAAGTGAGATCGGGCGATCTCGCTGGCCAAAAAATGGGACCACCGCGACCTATCCCGCGATCTTCGCGCCAATTTTCCAAAAATCGACGTACTCGATTATGGTAGTGCGGCGGGGATCTACCATGTTGTAAATTCACATTTTCAAGCAACTGTAGCAAATCTTCTTGAAGGAATTGTAGATATCTTGCACCTGTCAGGGAACCATCGAAAAAGAAAGGTCCTATTACATCAGTATTGATAATACCACCCCACACATTCACAGTGCTGGTAATCTACTTGACGTACCCAGTGTGGATTTTCAACGGAGTAATAGTGACTATTATGTTTATTAACGACTCCTATGCTATTAAAACTTGCTTCGTCGCTAAATAGCACAAAGTCAACAAAATTGGCTTGTTGGTTAATTTGTCCCAAATAATATTGTGTCAAGAGTTGCGAAATCTTGCGGTCGTAGGCTTCGATGCAAACACAAATGGTATAGGTGATATGTATGTTTGCTTATAATTCTTTGTATTTAACTTTTGCTCAGATCTACTTGTAGAACACTTACGTGAGGATTTTGCTCCAAATTTAATAAAACTGTCAATTCGTTTTCTTCGTTTCCAACTGTATGATTTTCTACATCTCTTTTGTGGTATATGACATTTCCTGTCTCTTGAAATCGTTCTCGACCGTAGTAAGCCTGAAAAATCTTATGATCTTTATGTGCCACCGCTACGAAGTGGAAGCTTCGACGATTACATATTACGACTCTCCTTCCTCAAGTTCATGACCTACTCGGACATTTCAACCTGTGCTGCCCTACGCCTGCGTCTATCAGGTCCAAGTGTGTTAACCTCACGATGTCAGATGCAACTCCTCGTCGAAAGGCGTTAGACCTTTCCATATAGCATGCGTTGACTCGTTAATCCCTAAGTTTGTACTGTAAACTCTCATGCTTCGTAAATTGCCCTCTGCAGTTGTCTATGCATATTCCACGCCTTAAAAGTGTGATTCTGTTGATGATATTACCAGATTTATAGTGTAATACTTACATTTTGTGAACTGTCGTCTGCCGTTTTCAATGTAACTACCATTCTATGTATATCCCTCGTATATAACTCACTATTGTTGAACTTATTTATTTTATAATCATCGTTAACTGACCTTATTGTGCATTTATATTTATATAACTTGGATCTATTGGCAAACATTTTATAAGCCACCCACCGCACGCATTCTTGGTTAACGTTGCACGTTCGTTATCCATGTGACCCCCTTTTTCCTCATCGTTCGCTAATTGGTAGCCGTGTGCGCGCTACTGTTCGTGCCGATTGCTTGCGCAGTAGCATTCCTTTTGTACCGTGTATCTATGTAAACGAAATTGTTCTTTTTATAAGAAACCATCATCTCTGTGTGTAATTTTCTTTATAAACCTCCTATTTGACCATGTTTTCGCTCCTATATATATTCTCTTAGATCTTCTCTCTCTTTATGAATACCCCACCGCGTTAAATTACTTTATATATACTGTCCTTGATCGCGAATATTTACACCTGTTTATGTTTAATATCTTTTCTGCAGTAAAAATATTTGTCATCCTATGTAATCCCGTGTACCTGTGAATTCAATTAATCTTACTGCCTCGCCTTTTTATTCGTCGATAACGTACGTGCGCGTTCTAATATAAATTTAATTAATTTTGTTATTTCAATAATTTAGAGTGGGATACTGTGTCCTTTGAATTTTTCTTTCAGATTTAAGAATTACTTTTATCTGTGGCTTGGAGTGTTCAGTTTGTACTCGACATGATTCTAGTTGTTTGGGTTATACACGTTTAATTCTTGCGAGTGGCAAGTGCGAACTGAACAACTTTTCCCAATTATTATTATAATTATTTGATGGTTTTGTAAAACCATGTCAGAGTAAATTACCGAACTTTTAAATTTCCTTTGAATGAATCTTTATCTTTCGATCTTCGATGTTTCGATCAATATTTATTAGCGGTGTACCCCATATTGTATTAGGGAATAACCGTATCCATTGAGGTAAATAATCCCGTTTGTCAATTAATTAAAACATTTACTTTATTAGATATTTACGAAAAATGTGTCTAGCCCTTGGACGGGAATATGAATAAACCGTTCTTACTACGTGAACTGGTGTTTACTTTCTTAGCTCCTTGGTTCAAGCTTTACGGGTTTTACTTTACTTATTAAACGTAATTTGTACTGTTATAAAGTTTGTGGCGCTCAATTCTTGTCTGTTCTCCTTATCATTATCAATACAATCTCTCTTATCTCACTAACCTAAATATCTCTACCGTTCATCTACACACCAAAATTTTCCACGACAGCAAAGTGCTCCACCGTTAATTACCGGTTGACTGACTTCTCAGCCTAGCTCCCCTATTTTGTGCTATGTGGTGGGTTAGACACGTAGCAACTTTTCTATTTGTCCAAATAATAAAAATGCGCTGCTGCAAAGAGTATCCAATCAGTAATTATCAGGCTTCTCTGACAAACAGGAAAGTATCTCCATTTGTCACAAATTGCACCATATAATTACAAAAGATATAAATGTATTTAATCCCTCAATCAGTATCATCTATTCGAAGTTGTGATATTAACATATATCTTTAGGTTTCCCCTTCTTTTATTCCGAAACGCATACAAAATTTAAATTAGTGTTAAAATTTAAACAGCAAAAGTCAATGTAGAAAGACAATAAATAGAATTTATTGTTTAGCTCTTTTAGGCGATATTTTCCAATTTAAGAATGTTCTTCTATATATGAATATACTCGTAAAATACAAAACTTTTTCAAAGTTTAAATTGTTGAATATGTATATCCCAAAAACCATAGTACGTTTATACTTTCATTTTGTATCGATCCATTGGTTTTCGTTGGAAACTTGGTGAAGCTTCTAAATCGAGTGCGTATTTCATTCTTCAATGTTTTCCAGGTGTTTCCTTTTCTTTTGTCAAACTCATATATATTGTTGGATGTCTATTTTATTCCGAACGGCAAAGTAATACAAGGTGAAAAGAATTTTAATAAATGTTTTATCACAGTTAAAAGATAATAATTTACAAAAAGATAACTGAAAATATTTGTACTCACTCTTATGAAAACTTTGAATTAAATTTTCAAGTATATCTACTCGGAATTGTATTACAATTATCTAATGTTACAAGTTTTCTTTAAACAAATATCTTTCAACAAAACACAACGATTATATAGAAAGTAATTGAATTTTTAATTAAAATTAAAGCTTAATCGTATTATCCTTTATTTTTGAATGTCAAGTATATTAGAATTAAAAATAGGAAAAAGACGCCTGCAATTGAACTTTGCTGTTGGATCGAATTGCTTAATCGCGTTCCAAGTTTCAATAAAACAGCGACGTTTATAATCACTAATGGCCAATTTCTGGAGACACATTTTATTTAGCATATTGGTAGACATTCTCGAAAGCATACGTTCGTATTTAATTAATTTGAGGAACTAACGAAATGTTAGTGTCTAGTCCTTGGTTGTAGAGTTGTAGGTCTAAAATGCTTCCTTTGAAGGTGCCTCTTTAGTCACCAACTGCAAAGACACCTTAAAAGGTTTTATTATTACTTAGCTGTTGAAATGTATACATTTTCTAGCAATTTATATAACCTCGCGGTTTTTGTCATTTAAATCTGAAAAATATGTTGATTAATTTTAAATATTTCCACAGTTTCTGTTTTGGCAGCGGATTTTGTTTACGTCATCAGGATTAGTCCTGGAAAGGAATATTTTCGCACTTGAGTTCAATTCATTTATCTTTGATTTTTTCTCCCAAGCACTTTACTCTCGGATTCGAACTTGGAACCTTTGACTTTCAAGTCTGACACCTTTGCCACTGAGCCAGCTAGTAACTATATATATATATATATATATATATATATATATATATATATATATATATATATATATATATATATATATATATATATATATATATATATATATATGTAGCCGCTGGCCTCTCGAACTTACACATAGTGATTTTTAGGCAACATTTAAAGTTAAATATTTTCAATAGGAATGCAAAATTTTGAACGCGGCTTGCAAATTTTAAGAGCTAGTTTTTTTCGGATTAAGCTGCATGACGTATATTTATCGTAGGACCATAGGTTTATTATATACGGGGTGATCAATGAAGTCATGCAAAAAATCAAAAAGTTTGTCAAAATTTGGGTAGCAAAATTTTTAAATGCTATAACTTGACATTGCATTGACGGTTCTTGATGTTTTTTGCGGATTTGGAAGCCGGTCTTTATATCACGAATTTAATCAGTTAAAATACCAAGTATCTGTGCGGCGTTCTGGTGGATTCTTTTCTTAGGATTAAGGAAATCTGGTACGAAAACAAGTAAGTAATGCTTGGGGCTCGGTTACTTATAGGAGAATTGGCGTGGAAAGGGAAAGAAGTGGGCAACTGATAGGATTATTAGGCAAAACTACATTCAGTTGTGGAAGGAAATAAGGAATAAATGTTGATAGGAATTTATTTGCTATGATAGGAAAAAATTGGTTGTAAGGATTTTTAGGATCATTACAACTATAAAAAATCATACTCATCAAATTATTAGTAAATGGTTGCTATAACGGTTATTTTACATAACGTTGTATAAGGAGCTGCCCTCAGCGATGGTTTTGTGTAATCAATCATCCTAGCCAAAGGATTAAGGTGAGAAACAAATGTCACATCAAAGACACAATTGTGACTGCAGCGTTACCTTAACTGAAGACCTACCGGTGAACTTTGTCTTACTTTATTGTCTGTTAATCCAATAGATCTTGTGACAATTATTGGCACGTCACTGAACTGTAAACCACAATTTCGTGGCAAGTTTATTTGATTCTCCGATATCCCTTGTAAATTCATATTGTTTCTTTAATAATCGACCACTTATGCTGGTAACTAAAGTACGGTGAACAGCTCTTTAAATAAAATTATTTCGCACTTGTATTTATTTCAAATGTAAGTTTCCGTATAAATGACAGCCCTTAATTACTTATTATCAAATATCTTAATATAGTTGATCTACAATACAACAAAATTTTATTTTCCTGGACATTTTTTGAGAGTAAAGTTAAACTACAGAGTTTAAATGCGGATGTAGTACTTACGTGTTTCAGTATCTGTTTAAGTTTAGTACACAAATATTCATATATTTAAATTGAATGTAGCACTCAATATTTATTATTTTAGTCAGATTTTTTACATGACCTTTAGATTTTTTTTTAATTTAGTCACAATCACTGGTAAGAAGCAGATTAAGTAATTGTTTCAAATTTAAAATATGAAAATCATAAGATCTTATGTTGATACATTTTAAAATGGTTACGCAAACCAATTATCGGCAGTTTCGTGTCGAAGTTAAAAGACTGTGTTTCCCTTACCTCAATGTTTTTTTTTATATGTGCCCCCTCTCTGGCGTCGGTCAACGTACGATCTCCAGTAAAAATACAACAAAGGCATATGTACCTTTATGTCCAACATTAAGGTGGTTTTGATAACTTTTGCTCCTCCTATTTTTATTTTGCGTGTTAATTAGCATAAATCTCTGAATAATTTCTTAAATCCAAGGTAACACTCTGATCTCATTTATGTAGTACTCAGATCTTAAAATGCATATCGATGAATTTTTAATGTATCAAAATCGATTATAAAGCCAGTTCTTTAACTAATTATTTTTACAAAAATGGAACGCAAAAGTTATGTGCGAAATTAATAAATAATTTTTACTAAACAAAATGCGGCCTACCAAACGCGGTTTAATTTGTTTTACTGTATAACAAATTTTATTTACTTTGATGTTATTTTTATCGACAAGTATTTTTAACTTCCAAACTAACTTAGATCAAGGTTTTAGACGTGGTGGTTCGTTACCTTTCTCAATTTCTGAATTGGATTTAAAGTTTATTACTGGTGTAAATGCTAATTATCTAACAGTTTTAGATTTAATTAGTAAACTTACTTTAAACTTAAACATATGATTCATGTTATATTCACCTAAAATGTTTTAATACATTTGTAATTTATTTTCAAACCTTTCCAGTGGCATAGCTTCATTTTAAAACTTATAACTCCTTGTTATGGAATTCATGTTTATATACGAATAATGTTTACTAATTGATTGAATACGTTCATTTCATAACAAACAAACCAAATAGTTTCCAATTCAGAATAAAACTAAAAGTGTAACTCAAAAAAAAACTCAAAAAATTTTGTCACAAGACGCTTAGGTTAAGTAAAGATTATTGGTCTGCTTCAAAGAAGATAAAATGAGATAAAACCATCAACTTACACATATATACGAAACTATCATATATCAGTCTGATTTGTGACGTAACTTGCAAGTGTCCTATTTGTGCTAAACGTCAATTACAGTAAAAAAACACTGCCGATTGTTATCACTTGAAGAACTATTATCGCCGATATCGCATTCCAACCCAGAGGTGAGATAAAGTCGACTTTGAGTTATTGGGAGGTAAATTATTGCTTAGATCGGCACAAAACGCCTATTTTGCGAGCAGCTGCGTTAGCATCTAGCAAAATATGATCAACCCATGATAGATATGAAGATATAGTCATTTTCAATATATGAGCATGCGCATAGTGAAATAAACTGCATTGAGGAGTGCTGTTGCCAACAAAGCTACATGAATACAAAAGATCATTTATGTATAGCAGAATAAATTTGGGCGTTACAACTGATGCCTGTGGCACGCCCGAGTTAGTACCAGCTGCTTTGGAAAAGAAGTCATCAACTACGACACGTATTCGTCTTTTATCAAGGAAACTAGAGACCCAATCGATGAGCGTATTCTATAACCAAAACGATGTGGTTACGTAAACACCTATGCTAAATTTGATCAAATGCTTTTAAGGTACAACTGCTTCACCGGAACTTTGGTCACAAGTGAAAGATCACCTGTTGAACGACTGCCTAAAACGACATTGGTTGAGAGTGCATTGGTCGACTGTTTCGATGGCACTGGTAATCCGTTGTTGGATTTCAGGTACGCTTTCTGGTAATGGTGGTGTATACACCTTATCTTTGATGTGTCCCCACAAGAAAAGATCACAGAGGGTGATGTTCGAAGAACTTGGAGGCCAGTTTAAAGGTACACCATCAGTTGGACCAGTACGACCGATCCATCTGTCGCGCAGCCGATTTCGAAGTTCAGGCCCTAACATCCAAGTGGTAATGTTAAAGTGCGCCGACTAATTTCAGAATGAAATTTGGAGGTTCTTGTTCTAATTGCGGTAGAAGCCATTCCGTCATCAAGTCCAAGAAAACTATTCCATTTATTGTTTGTCCAACAAAGAAAAAAGGCGGACATTTTGTTGTAAGTGATAACACAAAACACATTAACTTTCGGAAAATCGCGCAAGTGCTCGATGTAGGTGGGGTTATCCGAGCCCCGTATTCTGACATTGTCTGTTTACTTTACCACACAAGTGAAACGTGGCTTCATCACTACAGACCAAACGTTTTACAAAGATTTCATTATACATCAAGGCCTGCATGTTTTCACAAAAATAAAATCTTACAACTTTGTCATTTGGTTTTAATGCTTGAACGAACTGACGTTTGTAAGGCTTGAAATTTATACGTTGCGAATATAGTGATTTCTAGGAGGATCTTCATTATATTTGAATCTAAGTGGTATTACACACTAATAACTGATTGGTTGATGTAATAATCACACAAAATGCTTTCCTGTCTTCAATTCATCCATTCCACAATTGACAACAATTGACTTTAAAAAACAGCTGATACGTACCTAAACCAATGTAAACAAAGCTTTATGAGGTTCTCTTTCTAGTGTAACCAACTCAAATGGTCTTCAAACAGTAATATTTATAACTGCCATCGGAAACATCATTCATAATAACCCTGTATAGATAAATTGATGTAAAATCCACAACTTTGTGTTATTCGGTAACATTGGACTTTGCAGTTTTGTGGGTTTGAATGGTCTACGGAACAAATGTGAATATCTAATTAGGGGATTTTAGATTTTCCTTTTAAGTAGATTTAGAGGTACCAGGTGGATTGGTTCCGTTTGATGTTTCCTTTTCGGCAAGGCCATGCGACATTTAAACCTCTTTTAGATTGTTTTTGATTCTGCGAAGTAATAATGGAGAACGTTTCAAAACAGTCATTGCTGTGTGCAAAAGAGTTTGATGTATTCCGCACGTACAGAGTACGCAGAAACATTGAACTAGAATTATGGTTTCGTGTAATGTTAGATTAAGCGGGCAGTTTAAAATATTACAAAACGTACACCTAGCGCCTATTTTCGATCATGGTGCTGGGAAAGCGATTTCATATTTTGTAGCGCTTTCTATTTTCATTTTAAAAAAAATAGTTGTCTTGGTCGACTAATAAGAACAGCGGTAACTGTACGTATTGTGTAAATAAACAAAGAATTTTTAAGGTGTTTTAAGTGTAAAGGTCAACTTATGTGTAAATAGAGAATTTTTAAGTATTAATTAGTGCCTAGACTATTAGTAACGCGCTTAACTTCTTTCTTGAGAAGAGTGATTACGGATTCGATTGCAAACGATAATAAAACCAAAACTTATGCATTCGATTTTATTTACAATGAACTTATTTGCATTGTTGATAGTGATAAGATAGATAGTCAGCAGGGACATAGATGATTTTAAATATTCGGGTTTGTATTTCATAAATTTATAAATAATTTTGTTACTTTTAATTTGACATTTTAATGGTATTTAAGATTGTATTCCTTATTTAGTGATTTGAAGTGATTGGTCACATAGATTAGGTATAATATTTTTCAGTGTGTTTAACTCGCTACGTAACATAAAATAGTGGAGCTCGGATGAGGAGTAAGCCAACCGGTAATTACACTGTGAGCACTTTGTTGGTGTGGGGAGCTGTGGGTCATAGATAAACGGTCTACATATTTAGGTTAGCGATAAAAGAGGATTTGTACTAATAAAGGCTAAGGAGAGCAAGCAAGATTTAAGCGCTACCTGATTTAAAACACTAAATTAGGATTAATGAGAGAGACCCCGCAAAGCTTGAACTGGGGAGAATAAAAAGAAATAATAAGTAAACACCAGTTCCTGCAGTAATACTGTTTTGTTTGAATTCCACAACAGAAAAGATTGAACAAATTATATATAAATATCTAAAAAACGTAGTAGATCACAATCAATTATCACATACGATGTTTATCCACATAAGTAACCCTTTCCTCTGATATAATGTGGGGGTTCACCCCTAACAGATACGGACGAGGGTAAGCCATAAAAAGTGGACATTTAACCGAAAGAAAATGGTTGAAGGTTTAGTTACTGGTTAAGCTTATCTGGTTCGTTAGATCTTTCACTATTATGAACCTGAAAAGGAAATTTGACATACAGGAGAATAAATATAAATTAAAAATTCGGCACTTTGACTTGCCGTTGTTTTACAAAGTCACCCATAACCATGAAATAAGTATAACAATAATTAGGAAAGGTTGTTCAGTTTCACACTTGACACTCGCAAGAATTTAAATGTATTATCCCAGACAACTAAAATCATGTCGTGTATAAACTAAACATTCCAACCCACAATACATAAATAATTCTTAAATATAAAATAAAAGTTTAAGAAGGCACAATATCTTGCTCTAAATTTCGAAGTAAAGAAACAAATTGGATTAGAAACGTATGCGGTGCAAAGGGAATACTATTGTGCAAAACGTCGTCACGAACAGTCAACAGTAACACAAATGCAGCTATTAATTAACCAACGATGGGAAGGAAGGTCACATGAATAATGAATGCGCCAGGTTAACTAAACAATGGGTGCGGTTGGTGTTTGTTTTACCAGTATGTCCAAGTTACGTGTTAAACTACTACTAAACGCACAATAAGGGAAGCTACTCAACCACTAAATAAGTTTAACAATAATAAATAATAAGGGATACACATAATATGATAGTTATATAAAACAAAAACTGAAGACGATAGTTCACACAAAGTAAACATTACTCTATAAAATAGGTCACATCAACCGTATCACACTTTTACCATATACCGACAACTGCAGATTAGTGATTATGTAGTCAACACATGTTATATGGAGAGCTCTTACCTGTTTCGACGAGGAGTTGCCCTTTTTACCTAGACGTTACCAAACTTCGTGCTGAAGCAGAGGTTGAAACGACCCCAAATATCAACTTGAGGCAGGACAGTCGTACAGTGTAATGGTAGTAACCACCGATAACAAAACAGTCAACGAGAAGGAATACATACTCAACACAGCATAAACACAATCCCCGGCGAACTAAAAACCAAAAGAAGAAAAGGCCACAAATAGGTCATCAACTTGAGGCAGGACAGTCGTACAGTGTAATAGTAGTAACCACCAATACCAAAACGGTCAACGAGAAGGAATATATATTCAACACAGCATAACTATAATCCCCGACGAACGAAAAACCAAAAGAGGAAGCTAAAATAAAGTAAGTATTTGCGAAGTGATATTCTAACACCTCTGAGTTCGTAGGCGAACCTAAATGATGTAATTGGGAATATTTTTAGTTCTCAGCCTTGGGACCAGCGATTGGTTTGATTAGAGTATTTTGGGCACTACAAAAAATTATAGAAGTTAAGAGAGAAATGCAAGTATCTTACCCAGGAGCGAAAGGAATGTTTCTATACACACACAAGCGCACGCACTCACCATGTATATATATATATATATATATATATATATATATATATATATATATATATATATATATATATATATATATATATATATATATAGTGTCCGAGATTCAGCATGCATCTATTGCTATATTCGTTAATATTGAAGATAGAATGTCGGTTAAATGGGGAAAGTTTTAGAATTTTATGGCTATCATCATGGTAAAGCCAGATTTGAAGTAACTTTTTGTTTTTGAAATAATTGAAGAAAACAAAATTGTGTATTTACTACCCTGTAGCTCTTTCATTTGAAGTCTGACAACATTTTGATTTGTACATTATTATGACACTTTTAAAAGACAATTTTAAAAAGTACCAAAATTTATCTACAGTCATTTGTTTTTGAAATACATACACTAACTATTGTTTTTCATATGGGCGCCATCTTGGATTTTTATATTATCGAATAGTATGTTTTATCACCTTTTCAGCGATGTATCACATGATACGAGAACTATCAAAAATTTAAACCCTTGCTAATTTATCTGTTTTTACTTACAAAATTTAATACATTTCTAACTTTTGTTTTTGGACGCTATTTGGATTTTTACATTATCCAATAGTGGATTTTAACACCTCTTCTACAATGTATTACATGATATGAAAATGTAGAAAATGTGTGGAGTGTAGAGGGGGACATATCGAGCATGTTTTATGATAGTTACTATTATCGGTTTTGTTTTTATTTTAGTTATTAGAAATTGCAATAATTAGGAATCTAATTGTATAAATTTTTCATTTATTAATCGATGCCTTCTCAAGGCCTAATATTTCAATTTTATATTTTTTAAATTTTTGATAGTTGGAAGTAAATTCTCGTATCATGTGATACATCGCTGAAAAGGTGATAAAAATACTATTCGATAATGTAAAAATCCAAGATAGCGTCCATATGAAAAAGAATAGTTAGTGTATGTATTTCAAAAACAAATGGCTGTAAATAAATTTTGGTACTTTTTTTTAAATTGTCGTTTAAAAGTGTCATAATAATGTACAAATCAAAATGTTGTCAGACTTCAAATAAAAGAGCTACAGGGGGTAGTAGAAATGCACAATTTTTGTTTTCTTCTATTATTTCAAAACAAAAAAGTTACTTCAAATCTGACTTTACCATGATGATAGCCATAAAATTCTCTAAAACTTTCCCCATTTAACCGACATTCTATCTTCAATATTAACGAATATAGCAATACATGCATGCTGAATCTCAGACACTATATATAAATATATATATATATATATATATACAAGATGATTAATTGGTAAAGGAAATACGTTAACTATGAATAGGGGTCACCTAGCTGACTCTAAAAAACCCATATTATGGGTCTTACGCCCTTTGTATCTGAAATACAAGGCGTTTGATGAATTTTTACCATTTCTTTTCTTAATCATAACTTACGAACCGCCCTGTAGATTTTTTTTATATTTGGTATACATGTTCCTCATATCTCGTGGAATATATCGATGTAACAAAAATATTGATAATGCAGGGCCGGCTTTACGAAAAATTCACAAATTCGTCCATCCTCCAAATAACACCCTGTATAGTTAATTTTTTTATTTTAATCGCCATATTTGAAAAGAGAGTAAAAAACTGAATTTAAGGGTATGGTTGTATTTTTGGGGCAGACGACTTCACTACGAAAATTTTAATTTCATATTCAATTTTTTTAGGATTTTGCTGTGAAGAAATGAAATATATTGCGTCTTTTATTCATAACCGGGGAACCACCCTATATAATAATTTTTTATTTAATATACGGGTTCTTGGTTTTTAGTGGGATATATCGATGCATTAAGAAATGATAATGCTGGTCCGGCTTTACGAAAGATATACTTATTTGCCAATCCTTCATACAAAACCCTTTAGATAAAATTGTTTTAAATTCGTATTAAAATTTACAAAGTGCACAAAAAAGTCGAATTCGGGAATTGTCTTCTTGTCTTTGGGCATATGATTTCACTACTTAAAAATTAAATTTAGTTTTTGCGATATGTTAAAGAGATTGAATAAATTGCGTTTTTTTCCTATGACTTAGGAACCACTTTCTAAACTCTATTCAGTTATCTGTGAATAGCTACATAACGTTTGTATTTGCATATACATATTATTGAACACAAAAAAAATGTAATTGTGGTTCCGTGTTTTGTAAATTATACTCTATTTAGTTTAACTGTTTGCAGAAAGCACGTTATACCTAGCTTGACATATCCAGGTATTCGTATCTAGTAGATTTTGACAATGACAGAACATGATTGTTGACGGTGACTAGTTGAGTGTCAAAAAGTTTGAATCTTGGGAATTGTGATCTATTTATCTTTAATAGTTCATAAAATGCCTTATCAGTTTACCAATCAAGAATATACCGATATGATCTACGTTTATGGTTTTTGTAATGGTAGTGGAAACTGGAAGAAATACTGTTAATGTCCCATAGGTGGCACTGCTATGTCAGTTTAAAGCATTTATAATGTAACTTCAATAAAGTAAATCCAGCAAACTTGTATTGCTTCCCGGTTTAATGGTAGCTTCTACCGGTCTTTTTCTGGTTGTAAGTGTCTTATTTTACAACTTATAAACTCTAATTTTTGAATATGAGAGCTTTCTCAAAAAGGGGGTTCAGACTAGGTTGTATACCTAGATGCAGGTTGGGTTGCCTATCTAATTTTTACAAACGTTACATACAAGAATGGTTTATTTACAAAGCAAAACGGAAATTATAATATTGATTCTAATATAGGACAAATAAATAAAGAAATTGAAACTAACTGGTTATATAATACACTAGAATACGATTAAAAATATGTTAATTATTCTTGATGGTTTTCTTTTAAAAGCCTACGCCTCTGGCCTATCTTGGTTTCCAACCTTCCTTAATGGTTGTGTATTAAATCTAAAACAGATGTTCAAAACGTGGTATACCGGTGAATATATGTGTTTCGTTAATTATAAGTGATAATACATAATTAATGTGAAATGCTGGAGTATTGTAATCAGGAGGTGGTTATATAATGAGTAAGTAGGAAATTTGATTTAATTATAATTTAAGGTAGAACTACTATTTGAAAGTAGAACAAGGGTTGTTCAGGTGTAGGATAAATCGCTATTTTAAGGAACGGTTATTGTATAGGGATAAATAAGAGGTGGTGTGAGTGAGTTTTATAGGGAGGATTGAATGAAAAGGTAATTAAAGGAGCAAATATGATCTGGTTGTGTGTGATAGCAGGGAGAATTTATTATAAGGGATGGCGACGTTATTGGTGTTATAATATACAGGGAAAGAGGATGAATATTTATGGTTAAGGAAGCCTTTTCGAGGCACAAGCCGAAACCGTCAAAGGGAAGTTTAAGGAATAACCTGGGTCGTGATCATATAGGATGTTTCGGCAATATACCACCGTCACTCCTCTATAATCTCTCGGATGTCTATTCCCTATCCTTGTCGCGGCTTACACCTTCAACAAGTTTATAGGGATAGCAATCTTGTTTGGTTGATAAAGGTAATGAGAAACAGAGGTAGTTAGCTGTGGATAACCATTCGGGGTGTACAGGCCCTCCGTCTGATTTCACACAATCAACTTCTGTAGGTATACCCAAATCGGGCCAGAACCCACAATAAGTTTGTATACCTATGCTGGCTAGGGGAAGATGATGAGGAATTAATGTACAATGAACAGGAAGTGATGTTAGGTTAGATGAATATAACAGGAGGACTGCAGGAAGGAATGTAATGCAGGAATAATAAATCAGGTAGGCTCAGGCAGGATTAATATAGAATTAGGATACTAATAAAGTATTACTAATTAAGGAAAGGGTGTACTAATGATAATTAAGGATGTAAGCAATAAGTAAGGAATAATACTGGAATAATAATACTGGTATAATAATAATATGAAAGTAAAGTGTCAAGTGTGTTAGTTGGATGAAGTTAATGTTTATATACGGATTTTGGGAGAGTGAGAGTGGAACAACTGATAAGATGTTTAAATCATATAAATGCAGTTGTGGAAGAAAATAGGAAATAAGTTTGGAGGAATTTATTGACAAGGATTTGAATTTTTAGGAAGGATCTGCAGGATCATTACAAACTGTTAACTATATAACAAAGTTATTCATGGGCTGAGCTTATTATATCTAAAGAAATTTTTTTTTAGACCAACATACTACTTCAGATTATAAAAAGAAACAACAAAATTTTATTTTGTCTAACTAAACACATGCTCAACTAATTAATTATTGTATCTTCATATATTTGTTACATAGATAACTAAGTTAAATACTCATCGATTTCAGTGAAATTTAACAAAATTTCACTGAAAAAACAGTGCTTCTTTAGCACATTACATTAAATTATTAATTATGAATATATTCAGTGACTAACAATTCAACATTGAATTGATATTAATCATTTATACGTAATAGATCAATGTAATAGAGTTAATAAAGTTAAAAATTAACAGCATTTTATCTAGAAGTTAAATTTGAACGACCTTATAACTACTTTATATAAGACTGATTTTATTTACAGTTATTACATTATCAATAAATAGAATAAATATTATACATGAAAAACCTGGAACGCTGGAACTGTGGCAGGATCTGTAACAAACAAAATACACCCACGTACCACACAAAATTAAAAACACCGAACTCGTTTCGAAAGCTACGCTATCATCATCAGCAGTCGACTAGGGCGAACTAAATACATATTCTAATATATATTTATATATATATATATATATATATATATATATATATATATTATATATACATGTCCAGTTTAAGATAAAATGCATGATATTGAAACCGTTAGAGATACGAAGATGGTTAAATGGAGAAAAGTTGCGTCATTATATGCCCAAGAAGTAACCATGGTTACATGTCAAAAATCTTCCATTTACTAGACACAGGGTGATAACTGAAAATATCGTTTTCTAAAAATCGCTATATCTTGTTTCTTGCAAGAGATACATCCACGATTTTTGCAGGATGTAACAGGTGAAGATTTCAAAATGATTTTGAAAAAATCTAGGCCTACTAGATTTTGAGATAATGCACGCAACTTTCGATTTTCTTATGGATGCTATTGGATTTTTGCATTATTGAATTCTTCATAAAAATGCTTTTCAACCATATATCATATGTTTATAATCTGCCAATGAGAAAGTGTCAAATTACACAATTAAATTTATATCAAAGCAACCTTGACATATTATGATTTTAATTAAATGAAAATTAATCTACAAATTAAACTAACTATTGAGAACAATATTATTGATTATTAACATAAATCATAATAATAAAAGTGACAAAAACAACAAAAAATAAAATTTAATATTATACTGAATTTTACTATTAATTAATCAAATGCTCGAATAAACCTCCATTCTCTTGCAATAATTGAATAGATGGTTGATTGGCAAAGGCCTAGTTTGGTATAAATTTAATTGTGTAATTTGACACTTTCTCATTGGCAGATTATAAACATCTGATATATGGTTGAAAAGCATTTTTTATGAAGAATTTAAAAATGCAAAAATCCAATAGGGCATCCATAAGAAAATCGAAAGTTGCGTGCATTATCTCAAAATCTAGTAGGCCTAGATTTTTTCAAAATCATTTTGAAATCCTTACCTGTTACCCCATCCTGCAAAATCGTGGATGTATCTCTTGCAAGAAACAAGATATAGCGATTTTAGAAAACGCATATTTTCAGTTATCACCCTGTGTCTAGTAAATGGAAGGATTTTTGACATGTAACCATGGTTACTTCTTGGGATACAATGACGCAACTTTTTCTCCATTTAACCATATTCGTATCTCTAACGGTTTCAATATCCCCATGTTTCATCTTAAACTGACACTGTATATATATATATATATATATATATATATATATATATATATATATATATATATATATATATATATATATATAACACACCATCAGCGAGTAACGCTTCGTTGCTTATCTGGTGAAACTGAAAGTTATCAAATTTTAATGATCACAGGGTAGCTTAAAGATCCTTGATTATCGTTATTCATTAGAATTTGCTAGTGTTTGAATATCTCTAAGCTTTCATAACAATCAAGTTCGTCCTTATTATTAACATATTTGATTAATGCTGCCTTATCTGCTACATGACTTTTATCAAACACATGTAGGGCTACGGCAGACTTGTCCTAACGTTTGTGTTTTATGGGATAAATGTTCTTTAAATGGAATTTTGATAGGTCGTTTAGTTTGCCCCACATATATTTGTTCACAATTTTTACAATTAATTTTATAAATTCCCGACCTATCCTTCTTAACCACTTCATCATTTAGATTACCTAAAAGAGTTTGCAATCTATTATCTGAAGTAGTGCCTATTTTCCAATTAATTTTGGAAAAGATTTTGAATTTAATTTAAATCATTTAGAACTTCAAATTGTTAAAGATTTGAAAAGTAAAAATTGTTTTTATCTCAAAGTGGATAAAGGCAATCAAGTAGTCATTTTAAACAAGCAGGATTATTTTGCTTCAGTCACAGAACTCTTAGGTTCAGGTTCTTATTCAGTGTAACAATGTTCAGTAAATATAATTAAAATACTAATATTTAATGAGTATATTGTATATTTAAGTGTGAAATATGGTAGTGATGCGAAGTTTGTAACTACCTCCTCAGTTAGGTTTATGCTCCAGCCACGATTTTGTTTCTGAACCCACTAATCTCCTAGAGCGATCAAATAAGAACATTTTATAGCGCATTCAATGGAATGAGTACTTATATGTGAAATGTAGTAGTGATACAGGGTTTGTATATACTTCAGTAAAAATAATACTTCAGTCACGATTGTATCTTTGCAAGGAAATTTGTTTCTCATCTATCATCCTTTAACTAGGATGATGAATTACGTCTGATTTGATTTGCCATTTAATAATGTATTTAACTGCAGAAAATTATTACCATAGGAACCTGTTAAGGTGGTCATATTATTAAATGTCGTAAAAGAATAATGGGTACAGAAATCATTTATTGGTAATTTACAAATAAATGAAGTTTTACAATTCTTCAATGGTGTTTATTTTTATGTGAATTTATGTTAGTTTTGAAAGAATTTTATTTTTATTAAGCCTTTTACGTATTTCATTCTTAGCTTAGTGTTGTGAAACTCGTCAGGTTTACATGGGTCTGAAAGTTTTGCGTTTAAAACTAGTTGCCTTTAAGAAACTGCATTCGTTCACACTTTCATTGTTGCTTGACTTAAAAAGTGCCCTCTACTTCTTGTCGCGCACTTAGTGTAAAACAACGGGGAAACACCTCATGACGATTTCTGAGCAATGTTTTTCATTCAAAATCTTTTATCATTTTGAATGTACTTAACATATTACCGTAGTTGCCATATTTTAGGTATTTTAATTGCTGTGCAACCTTAAGGTTTGACAAATAAGAATTCTGATGTTAGTTAATATGAGTTTTAAGTGCTCATGTACAATTAGCAAAATTATTTATCAAATGGTACATGTGGGTGTTGCCAATGCAATCGATTTAGGTGATCTGCATTTCCTACATTGAAATAAGGACGTTCTAATTGAATTCATCTCTCAATTACACAATTTACAGCTGAAAATAGCTAAAAAATTTTCCATACAAATTAATTATGCAGTAAAAACATATAATGAAATCAATTTCTGTTACTACTAAAAGATGTATACATTTAATCTAAATACGTTAAGTTTTTGCAATGTTGCCATCACTTAATATACTTCATTGGTAAGGACTATCTTATAGAGCATTCATGTGTAAAATGTCTCTAAAGGGAAATTATTGTGCCTACTAATCGCCTAACTAGGGTGATTTGCCTACTAATCGCCTAACCAGGGTGATCTAGTAAGGTATTAAAGTATTTATGTCTGAAATACAGTAGTGATACAAAGTTTGTATCTATTTCTTCACATAACCGCTTTGTAGAGCGTGGCACATCCTAATGATAAACTGTCACTAGCTACTTTTCAGTTAAGATAGCGCTATCTAGCACTTTTTCAAACAAAATGTATCCGTTAGTTTAACAGTTTCTATAAGTTTTAGGTGCCCACATAAAATAGGTAACGTAATTAGTCACAAGGTACATGTGGATTTTGCCATACAATCCATTTAATAGAACATTCTTTCTTGCCTCTAAAAGATTTTTTAACTATTTAAGACTTTTTTTTTGTTAGTTTGCTCATGCTTATGTTAGTAATTACTCATTTTAGAGTATTAGTATGCTTTTCGTAGACTGTTCAGAAGTCTTTACTTTCTTCAGCCCTAATTAATCTTATCTTGGTGGGATTGCGTTGACTAGCGTTATTGTATGGTTTACAATCATGGGTTTCTTGATGTTTCTAAAAAAAAAGAAAGAACACATTGATTTTATTTGGATAGTTACGTTACTCAGATTAAATGCGTGCATGTTAATTAGCTAGGTGTAGTGCTCTGTGTTTGTTGCTAATGCAATCTCGTTTGCCCAGTATCCTTGCGTGGTCGTCATCGAATAGACGGGGGGATGCGGATAGCATATGGAGTATTTTTTCTTCATTTCAACGATAATACACTGCAAACTCCGCATGGCCAATCAGGACACGATAAACTCTTCAACACTTATCGGCAGTGAATAAAGAAAGGCAAAGGTGTAAGTATCCGGAGTATAAGGGCAAATCTCATATATCCTCTGTTAAATGTTTGGTATTCTTGTGCCTAAGTAAAGAATGCAACTATTTCTCAAAATTTCACACGGAGTAAAAGGCGTTTTGTACTAATCTTTATAATTAAATTTTATTAAAAATTTTGACAAAAAAATGATCAATATTTTGTTTAATATTTTTCTACTGTATTTAACAGTACGTACTATCGTTCATATTTTTCTTATATAACAAAAATATCATGTAGTAAGGGATTAATGATATGTTTCCAAAGGTTTAATGAAAATTACGAAAGCCACTTTGAAATAATTAAGGAAAAATTACAAAAAACTCTAGATTATGTTAGAATTAGTGGACAAGATCAAAATACTTTAAAAAGTAAGGTTTGGCATTACAAAAATAAGGCTAAAGATACCTTTCGTTCAGGTTCACTTAAACCCTATTCGTTCGTAATTTCGATGAAAACTTTTGACCCTTTAGAACAATTCGTTACTCACTCTAGGTATTATGATAATTTACAAAATCAGGCTAGCTTTCTTGACTTTATGAGGAATAAACACTCCAATCCTTCAGATAACCATTTTTAAGGTCTCATCATACACTTCTTTTCAAAGTCCACAACCCCAGCGACCTTATCAATATTTCCCAGACCGATCCAAAGAAATTAACCTATCAGCTTCCAAGTATTTCTACCATTTCAAACCAATTTAGCAACAACTCCCAAACATTTGGAGAGACAAACCTTAAGGATAATGGTAAATATGAACCCACGGCCATGTCTTTGACTACGCGAAATACATCTGACAATAATCGAAGTCAATAGCATTAATTTCAAAACCATTTTAAGCCAACAGGATCCAGAAGTTTCGTTTCCACCGAATTCCACAACACAGAACTCCAGAAATTTTGACTATTGGTAACGATCCGTACTACTATCAATCCCAATACATTGACCACTTTTGAAGAAGGTAATGCAGCAGACAAACGAAACCAACGACGACCCTAATGAAAATGTAAAAAAATTTCAATTTCAAGCTTCGGAACAAATTTAGATTTAAACGCCAATAATCACAAACAAAGCTGGGTTACCCTTTATAATAATCCCAACTTTCAATCTTAAAATTCTAATAGTCTCTGTAGTTTCTCACTACATAATAAATCCAAAAATTACAAATATTTATTCTAACATTTATTTTTTTTAAAAACCTTTTACTGTCAAAATATTAATCAAACGGTGACAAACAACTCAAATATCTCATCTCTTGTTGTAAGAACATAGTCCCAAATGTAATATTTTCTCTTCTTTCAATGGTATGAGCGTTTGGATGCCTTACTAAGCAGGGAATATTTAGAAAAATTAGGCGCGACTATAAACAACCAATGCCAAATTTTAGACGTAAACGGAACAAGAATTCCTTTTTAGTTAGAACTAAATCTATTAAATTTTAAACCATTTACTCATAAACTATATAAAATAGAATCGAAGTTCCTGTGAACATTAAAGAAGGTTCAGTAATATTAGCGGAAATAAAAATAAACGACAAATTCATATTACCCGAATGTATATCATACGCGAAAGATGGATTATGCAAAATTCCTACACAGGTAGAAAATATTATTAATATTAGTTAATATTAAATTGATGTTATGCCTTTTACTGATGAAACATTTAGGTAGCTATATCAACCAAAAACCGGAATACAAATCGAGGAGCTTTTAGAATACAAAATATTTAGACCCTGTATATCTCCATATAGTTCACCAATGTGATAGTTCCAAAGAAGTGAGACGATAGTGGAAAGGAGAGATCCATATTGGTCATTGACTACAGAAAATGACACGAAAAAACTATTGAGGGTAAATATTTCTTACCCCGGATCGAGATAAATTAGGCAAATGTGTTAACTTTTCAACACCAGATTTGGCGCAAGGGTTCTATCAGATTGAAATGGACAAAGGTTCCATAGAGAAAACAGCTTTCTCTGACAGTAACGGACATTATGAATATGTACGAATGCCATTTGGTCTAAAAAATGTACCAGGTACGTTCCAACGTGTCATCGACAGCATTTTGAATGAGCACTTTTATAAATATTGCTTTGTTTATATGGATGATATCGTAGTTTTGTCAAAATCTTTACAAGAACATGTTACACACTTGCAATTAACGTTTGACAAACTCCAAGAATTCAATTTAATGGTTCAATTGAACAAATCAGAATTTTTGAGAGAAGAAGTATGATTACTGGGACACGTCATTACTCCCGAAGGTATTAAACCAAACCCAATTAAAATACAAGCAATTCAAAATTACCCTTTACCAAGGACAACCAAGGAAATCAAAGCCTTCTTAGGTTTAGCTGGGTATTCTAGACGGTTTACCCAAAATTTCTCAAAGGTTATAGGACCCATCAGTAAAAATATAGAAAACTGTATAAAAATAAATGCGAAAAACCCTAACTACATCGATGCTTTTAATAAATGGTAACGAAAAATTTGACTATGATTGGAATCATAGTTTGTTTTTAGAAAAATTTAAAATAAAACTGTAACTCTGCCTAGTACTTTAGATACTGATGGCAAGGTCGATAACCGTTGGCAAAAAAAACCTCAATTAATAGTGGATTAGAATAAAACGAAAAGACAGATAGACACAATTGAGAAGAGGGTTGGAACCTATAGCATAAAGAAGGTGACAAGTAACCATATTGTATAACACGTTGGCATAAGTGATATTAACTCATTTATAGTATGGATAGCCTTAAATTGCAACTGCGATAAAAAATTAAAAAAAAAAGAAAAAACTATTATTCCATTAGAGAAACAGTTTGCTCAATATAAGGATAATGAGGAATGTTTTCAGGTAAACAAACCAGCAAAAAATAATCATCGGGATGTTTCAAAGAAAACGAAAGCACTGCTTTGCAAACGTAAAAATCTTGTATGCGGTGAGCATTCTACCGTTTTATGTAAAAAGTGCTTTTAGTATTACGTGTCACAATGTAACAAAATAAAAAAACCTTTTTTTTTCTTTTTTTTTAAGGCCAAAAATTTATTAACCAAGAATTTGTTTTATTTTTATATTATTTTTGGTCGAAAAAAAATTTATTTTATGTAAATGAGACAGATGATCTGTAACAAAGAATATATGGAGCGTTGGTATCATGCCATCCCAATGACAAGAGAGTAACAATTAAGTCTAATTTTAATTCAACGGTGCCGCCGTTGAAGATAACTGCAGTTGTCTTCTTTATCGAAAAAAAAAAAATTAATATAATCGATTATGAGTAAGCTTTAGATAAAAAAAAATTAATACCTACGCTTTACAGTGAATCACCATGGTTTTGAAATGAAAATATATATAAAAGAATCAATTGTTTCACCTATTGTTACACATTTATAGGTTAGATGATTACATTTTACGTATATACTATGTACAATACTCACCATATAGTTAAAATTTTGATTTCAAAACCATGGTGATTCACTGTAAAGCGTAGGTATTAATTTTTTTTAACCTCGGGTTTAGCATAGATCTGATTATCGCACTCATTTTTACTTCAAATAAAACCAAAAATGAAGTATAGTAAGTTGGTTTTACAACAGACGTCATCTGTCAAAAATTACATTTTTAAGGAAAAAATTGAAAAAAACGCATAAATTGGCCGAATTTCGGAAAAAATTATTATAAAAAGTTGTTAATTTTGTACTTTTACACTTATGTACTGAATTTCAACGACCTAGTATGATTTTGAATTTTTGGCAGTTTTTTGACATTTAGCAATTATTTTTCATCTTGATTTGATGTAACCTACGTAAAATTCTTTATCTAATGAAAACTCAACATGCCAAGTTAAAAGCAAAATGGCTTTCAAGATTTTTTTTTAAATTATAAAAATTTATCCACCATCATGAGTCATGTTTGGTGCAAAGTTCGTTTAGCTTGTTTTGAAGCAAAATAATATTTTTTGCTTTTCTAGTTACATAAAAAACTCAATTCAAATTTGGTGGGGTATGTTAAAACAAGAGTTTTCTTAGCGTTGAATTAAAATTTTTAACAACGTAATGTTTTTTATTACAGATATAAATTTAACAATTTGCTGTTTTATCTCTTTCTTTTAATACTTCAGCTAAACGTATTTCTCAAAAGGATAAGTTTGATTTATTATGATAAATAACACATCTTACATTATAATCAGAATCTGTAATGGCAGTTACCTAATAATATTGCTATCAGCAAATTACATGAAGACACGGTAAGCGAAACCCGATACATCGATGTTTTCATTATTAGTAGGCGTTGGAAACAAAAAATAAAAACTGAAGACAATAATATGGCGTTTTGAGAAAAATATTGTGACCTACAAAAAGTATTTAGTTACTGGGATAAAACGGCAATTTGTTATTTTGATGCTTTATATTAGAAAACTTTAAACATTACACAGTTGAAATTCATTACTAATAAAACGACCAAAAAATTTAAGATTTGTATTAATGTTCAAAATTGTTATTGTGTTTACTCGCAAAATGCGTGAACCAGAAATATATTTCAGTTAAAAACAAAAGTTAAACGAAACCTGACACCAAACCTGAGACGAATGAAATTATATCATTTTTGAAAAAATAACAAAAAACATTTATATGCTGAGTTTTCATTAGACAAGGGATTTTACGTAGGTTATATAAGATCAAGATGAAAAACTGGTAAAAAGTCAAAAAACTGCCAAAAATCAAAAATCATAGTATGCCATTGAAATTTGAAAGAAAGGTTTAAAATGACAGAATGAACAACTTCTTCTAATATATTTTTTCGAAATTCGGCCAATTTATGCGCTTTTTCCATTTTTTTCTTAAAAATGTAATTTTTGACAGGTGACGTCGGTAGTAAAACCAACTTACTATAGTTCATTTTTGGTTTTATTTGAAACAAAATTGGATACGATAATCAGATCTATGCTAAAGTCAAAGTTAAACAAAATTCCCATATTGTGCGGACTTAAATGATCACAGTATATATATATATATATATATATATATATATATATATATATATATATATATATATATATATATATATATATATATACCCAGAGATAGGTAATCTTGACTGTACTTATTTATATAAAATTATTATTTAGAATTTGTCAATCTATAAATTTATTTAGAAAATTTGACATTTTAGCACGAAAGCGATAAATGTCAAAGAAATTTTTAAATAAATAATTAAAGATTGACTGCAACCTCATTCTGAAAAATAATATTTATATATATATATATATATATATATATATATATATATATATATATATATATATATATAATATATACATATATATATATATATATATATATATATATATATATATATATATATATAAAGATTATAAAAGGAAGAAGAATGAATTAATGATACGATAATGAAGAATGTAATTGATAAGTAAGTCAAATTAATGATCTTGTCTGCTCCTAGATGGTTTGATGACTGAAGGTGGCAGCGACCGAACCCTATGTGCAGGTCTTTTTTTTTATCTTCTTAGACAGTGACTGTAGACTGAGACGATACCAACAACTATAACGTATGACGAATTTGATGGGGAATCAATACGACCACAACAATAGATGAATACTAAGATTTTGAGCTTCACTAAAGGAGGCTAAAAGGAAGTATCAATTGTAGCGAATAAATTCTAAAGTGATTTAACTACTTACGGAGAATGGAGTCCCCTTTTCTCGTGTAAGTTTATTTAATGTAATTTAAAGAAAATTATTTGTATAAATCCGCTTAGTTTTAGCGAACTCTTCTTAACCAACGTGAAATAAAAATATCTTTCTAAAAAAAAGGAAGATCAAAAATTTAATGATGAATATCTGGACGTTAGACAAAGAATGGTGGTTTTTGAAAATGGCTGTAGTGCCTTATCAAAGATTTCAGAAGAATGACAAGGAAAATAGATTAGAATTTATTTTATTTTTATGCCTGTAATGACACCTACCATTTTTAACCAAAGTTTAAAAAAAGAAACCTACTTAATTATATTTATAAGCTAGAATTTTAGAAAATTGAATTGAAAAGACAATAAAAAATGTACGAAGAAATTAATTGATATATATATATATATATATATATATATATATATATATATACAGGTGTTCATTAAGGCTGGCCACGGCCATATTTCAGAAACTAGTGGACATAAAAAGTGGAGAAAAAATTCATTATAAAAGTCGCCACGAGAAAATCCTGGAAATTATTTTAAGTTCCGTAATTCATGCAAGGGGCGCAATTGAAAATTAAAAATAAAATTATAAATTTCTCCGAAAATTCCACATTAAGGCATACCTTTGGTAACATCGTTAGAAAGCTTAGACAATTCTGCATCATTTTGGTCTAAGGCTCATTGGCGTACCGACCTTAATAAGAGTGGGGGAAGCTATTGAATGTGTAATCATTTAAATCGCTGTTATTTTTAAACGACTTATCCGATTGTAGTAAACCTAGGCTTGTTTAGAAGAAAAAGGTAAGTACTTTTAACTGTCGCATCCATTGGTACGCGATAGCTCATAATAAAATTGTTAGAGGGCGCAATTTGTAATAATACCAGTTTTTTGATTTTATTCAGAAAAATTAAATCATACGGTATAATTATGACATCATAAGCGGAAAGTAGCTTAAATTTGTAACAAAAAACGTAAATAACGCAATTTGATATCTTTATTTGTTCCAGAGTTATGGCGAAAAGAAGACTTTTTAACCGTTTAATTTAATAATTGATTGTTGCTATGGTTTCTTAAGGTGTATAGGTTGGATTAGTAATGAGGAATCTGCATTTATCATAGTCTGTGCCTCCTTCATACTCTATCTAGGCTTAGGACTAGTCCAAACTAAGCAAATTGCAAAATTTGGAGCGTGTTTAGAGGCCAACGGCCATAACAACGATATCAAAGTAATGATTGATTTTGTTTAAGAAACTTTTAATAGAATGGTAAAAATCATGAACAACTGTTAAAAACAAGTGAAAAGCTATAAATGTTCAAATTGACGGCCGTTTTGTAAAATACAACTATTAATTCTTCTTCTGGTACTGGAAACAGCTGTTTCGATTTCGTCTCGTGGAATCGAATTTATTGCAATTTCAATTCGGTGAATCATGTCCTCTCGGGTGGTTGGTCTCGTTTCGTAAACAATATCTTTTATTCTTCAAGTAGAAATCTAATACAGTTAAATCCGGGATCTAGGTGGCCACGAAACAAACTACCCTTCCCATCCAGCGATTTGGGTATCTAACATTTAAGAAATCACGGACTCTTCGGGAATAGTGTGAAGGACATCCTTCATGTTGATACCACAGGGATGCTCTCACGTCAAGGGGGATGTCTTCTAAAAGATTGGGCAAGTCATTTTGTAAAAAGTTTAAATAAGATTCACCATTTAGGTGTCCATGAAAAACAAATGGTCCGATAATTCTGTCACCTAAAACACCACACCACAAATTTACACTCCATCTGTTTTGGTAATCCACTTCGCGCATCCAGTGAGGATTTGTTTGCGACCAATAATGCATATTGTGCAAATTAACTCTGCCGCAGCTAGTAAAAGTAGCCTCATCGGTCCATAAAACTTTGGAAAGGAATCGAAGATTTAAACTACACATGTCTCTCAGCCAATAGCAATAGTCGAGCCGCCTGTCAAAATCAGTGTCTGATAAAGCCTGATGCTTACGTGAGGCTCCGATTCTACGTACACAAGAACATTAATACTATTGTCTTCATTTCTTATGCGACGTCTTCTGACAGGAATTGGAATACGTCGTACATTTCCTGTTTGTCTTAAACGTGTTGCCATTCGCCGAAACACTTTTCTAGTGTAGTGCCTTCGATCAGGATATCTGATAGCGTATTGTCTTTCCGCAATAGCTGCAATTTGAAAACATTCATAATACACGGCAAGCATGTCGTAAGCCTCGGCATTGGTATACGACATTTTTGAAGGATAGCACTAATTTCTGATAAGGTACAATGAAACCCAAAACTAATGAAGGAAAAATTTTACAACACAACATCAATCAAAATTAAGTAAGTTGACAACTTTTCAATTTATTTACCTCCATGGAAACGAGCCGACTTTGTTCCGCAGCAAATTAGATTATTATTTTAAAACACCACATTAGAATTATGCCTTAGAAGTTTTATATGATGTTATAAACGTACAGAAGAAGAATTAATAGTTGTTTTTTACAAAACGGCCGTCAATTTGAACATTTATAGATTTTCACTAGTTTTTAACAGTTGTTCATGATTTTGTACCATTCTATTCAAAAGTTTCTTAAACAAAAATTAATCATTACTTTGATATCGTTGTTATGGCCCGTTGGCCTCTAAACATGCTCCAAATTTTGCAATTTGCTTAGTTTGGACTAGTCCTAAGCCTAGATAGAGTGTGAAGGGAGGCACAGACTATGATAAATGCAGATTCCTCATTACTAATCCAACCTATACACCTTAAGAAACCATAGCAACAATCAATTATTAAATTAAACGGTTAAAAAGTCTTCTTTTCGCCATAACTCTGGAACAAATAAAGATATCAAATTGCGTTATTTACGTTTTTGTTACAAATTTAAGCTACTTTCCGCTTATGATGTCATAATTATACCGTATGATTTAATTTTTCTGAATAAAATCAAAATACTGGTATTACTACAAATTGCGCCCTCTAACAATTTTATTATGAGCTATCGCGTACCAATGGATGCGACAGTTAAAAGTACTTACCTTTTTCTTCTAAACAAGCCTAGGTTTACTACAATCGGATAAGTCGTTTAAAAATAACAGCGATTTAAATGACTACAAATTCAATAGCTTCCCCCACTCTTATTAAAGTCGGTACGCCAATGAGCCTTAGGCCAAAATGATGCAGAATTGTCTAAGCTTTCTAGCGATGTTACCAAAGGTATGCCTTAATGTGGGAATTTTCGGAGAAATTTATAATTTTATTTTTAATTTTCAATTGCGCCCCTTGCGATGAATTACGGAACTTAAAAATAATTTCCAGGATTTTCTCGTGGCGACTTTTATAATGAATTTTTTCTCCACTTTTTATGTCCACTAGTTTCTGAAATATGGCCGGTGGCCAGCCTTAATGAAACACCCTGTATACACATATATATATATATATATATATATATATATATATATATATATATATATATATATATATATATATATATATATATATATATATATATATATATAAAACCTTGTACATTGTGAGTGGATGCGAACTGTATATATTGAATGATTATGAATTGTATATACAGAGTGAATGAAAATTGTGTGGATGAATTAAATGAATAAAGAAATTAACCCGTAGTTTAATTTAAGTTGTAAATTAATTTATAATTCACAATTAAAGTTACTAAATAAACTGTAAAACAAAAAAAAATTCTATTCAACGACCATGAACGGTCCCACTGAACCCGTCAGGTAGACAGAGACCAAAATGTGGTAGTCGCCACATTAGATTTGTTTCTTAATTTACCAATATAATTTTGCATGCTAGCTTCTCTTGTTAGTGAAACATTTTATTCGAGGTCAATCGGTCCTTTACAGGAGTATGATGTGTTACAAATTTATGGTTCTCTTAAAGACTACTGAAATGAAAAAGTTCTTTTAATACGGCATCGTAAATAAAATGTTTACGTAAAAATGTAAAAATTGATAGGTATACAAAGAAAAAGGTTTTCAAATAGTAACATTACATCAGTACAAAGAATTACGTAAGTCTTAAAATTTTATGATCTTCTAGCATCCATAGTGTTTGTTGACTGTAAACGATAAAATGTTATGGTTTCTTATTTTAATAACCACCAGAAATTGCCTAAAACATCGTTAAAATGGAACGACGTAATAAACTATAAAGTTAAATGAAACGATGTAGTTGAATCAAAAGTACACAAACTCAGAATTGAAATGTCTAAGCTCTCTTATAATTAGCGTAACGTTTAAACTAATCTGATTTACCTCTTTCAAAGTACCACTAAACCAATGTTAAATCAATTGGTTAGTTAGCATCTATCTATGCAACCCAGAAACAACTTAACAGTACTGATGTAACTGTCTATTTGAACGTTTTCAATAAAGCAAATCTCTAACTTTCTCTGTCTAACCCTGTGATCCCTATACAGAATTGATTAATTAATTCATTACGAGAGTTCGGTTAAATTCTGTACACGTTTGGTCATTTTACAATCTGTTCACGCAATTTCTCTTATCCTCTTAGATGAGTTTCTGGACTCACACATAGAACAAATTGCTTAATAGGTCAATATACCACTTTTTCTTAAGACATGATCATTACTGTGGGTAGCAACCATTAATTACCATTAAGCTCAAAGTCAGTAAAAACATTAAAATTACATTTTTCTATTAACAGAATGAAAGGTTTCGACAGAAATATGAGTGGTTAGTAAAATTAGTGAAGACTAGGGCAGCATCTTTGCCTCAGTATAAGTAATCCTTTTTCTTCTCATTAAAATGAATGAATAAAAGTACAAATTTAATAATAAAATATGAATTTCAAGTAAAATTAAACTACAAACTCTGAATTAAACAAACGTGTTTTTATATTTACGCATGAAGGGTTCGTTAAATTGTAATAGATGAAAAATTATTATTAATTTTATCTAATACATAAATAAAAAGTTTACCTCGAGTAGGATTCGAACCTACTTGTACTTTGCTAGAGTGCCGCGCTAACCAACTACGCTATCGAGATTCAAGCCCCTATCGATGTAAATTTTGTCTTTATGTATGTAGAACTGATTTAAATTCTAAGTATATTGAGATTACAATCAGATTACTTATATTAATGGAATGTAGCCTGCAATATCGCAAGGATTCACACATACCAAGCAACTTGACTAATATTAATTTATTATAAGTTTTGTTATAAAGCAATAAGTTGAAAAGTAAATATGTAATTAAAAATTACTATTAATTATTACATATTTACCATGTTACACGTCCAAACCGCACTAGGCGTCGTGCATGCTCACTAATGTAAGCGGGTTGCCAAGCCAGCTAACAGGGAGATGGGCGTGGTCGAAATAATAAGTAAAATGTATGATTAATATGCTAAAACACCTTACACCTACATTCAAACAGCTCAGTCCGGGAAAATATGTCTCTAGGCGCCACCACAATCGAAACTTTGCTAAAATAATTGTCTTAAGCTGGATGTTAATTAACCCTACTTGATTGTGGAAAGTAGGATTGTGCTTACTCGGTAAACTCCTATACGAAGGTTCTAAAACAAACACTCGTCCCAAACAATTCAACTCAAACTCCAATAAATTTGGCACTACCCAGGTTATTAAAAACTTTTTGAATACACCTCGTATACCAAAACTTCCAAAATAAAATTTATCACTCAAATTCATTCAATGAACGGTAATTAATTTTTAAAAATTCTTAACATGAACGATATCTTTTAAATTTAATTTACTTTTGAATCGTATTTGACATTCGTAACAATGCGTCAGTTCTCAAAACTCCAACTTTTATTATTAAACTTAATGAAATTTAAACTAACAGCTGATCCGTTAATTGTGTATTGCGCTAACGAAACTAACATAAAAATTTTACAATCAACCTGGCTAATATATCCTTTCAGGTTGTTCCTTAAATCTGAAAAATTAAAATATGCAAAGCTTACTTTTAAAATTGTCCAAACAAGATCACCAATTAAGTAAATGTTACAACCGTGTTTCATACCTGGTTAAATAAACAACAAAGTAAAAAAAAAATATAACGATAAATATATATATTGTCCTGCATAAAATAAAACAAAAACACAAATATCTACATAAATTACATCAGCGTGGTTGAAAGTTAAACCACCAAATATCACTTTGCCTTCTTACTACTAAAACAAACCATACGATAAGACTCAAGAACGATTATCTCTTCCTTTCAAAACTACTTAATAATTTAAACAACCATACGCAAATAAACTAGACAAAAAAAGATAATCGGGCTTAAATGAGTTCATAAAATTCCTAAATCTAATTTCTTACTTAAAAATTGTCCATAAATCCTTGGGTTTTCTTAAACAGGTTAATTACATAAATCAATTATGTGTAGTCCATTAGTAATCCTTAAATTGCATGAAGCACATTACAAAGGCTCAACAAAACTTATTCCTCTGTGCACTCGCGAATAGTTCACAATGCGAGGTTATTACTCCCACAAACATGTAATAACGGTAAACATTTGTTTGCCTCTTAAAAGAAAAATTCTAGCAACCTTTACACCAATCTAGTCCCTTATACAAATAAACTTTCAATGTCATATAACGTTACTTAAACATTGGCTTAATATACAACGAACACTTCGTTCACTTAACAGGTGGTCTCATAAATACTTTTAGCTGAATCTCGTTACAGGAACACGCGCTGCACTTAACACTTTAACATAACAGCTGTTATCTTTTATAAATCTGCTTACGCACTTATTATTTTCTTGAAGAAAAACAAACTAATTTTATCTTCAATCTCAATTTTATTATCGTTTTATTTATGAATGTCTTTTACGATTCATCCCCGGTTCGGGTTACGCAGTTGTTTAAACAATTACTGCCTCATTAAAATTCACAAATATACTCCAACATCATCCCATTCTATCACACTACCTCCGCGCGCGTCTTCCACCAAAAGCCAAAAGCTAACCCTCACTAACTAACTTCAACTCCAACTAACTCGTCAATCTCTGACTTTCCTATTTATCACTTCAGTCATCCATCTTTAAACATGTCTTCCTTCCGCGTTATATTCTCCAATAGTATTCACTCAAAATGTCATAGTTCCAACAGATGCTACCCTCTATACAAGCACGCGTGTAATTACAATACATCGCCATATTTGTTCTTACTTACAAATTTTACAATTACTTCATGAAGAAATCATTTTTCGTCATCACATTCATTCAGTAGCCACTCTGGACCATTACACAACTCTTAACAGTTATCTTCAACCTGCGCTCGATCTCGTTCCCGCAACATTTGCAAAAATCAGCACCGTCTAAGGTCTCAAATTCCATATACATACATTTCTTCTCAAAACAATTGCACAACATTACGAAAACTTTCTGAAATTAACACTTAAACATACCCAATCTTTCTCTACATATTTTCTAAAACATTTTACACTTATTCTTCACATTTTCTGACATTTTCTTCAAGCATTCCATTTCCAACAGCAGCAAAACAGTAGCGATACAGTGGTAAGCATTATCGTCCCATCGACACATTTCTCTTCATATTTACATTCATCAGAATCTAATTATTCCAACACTGAAGTCTCTATAATATTCAAATACACGTATCTACATACAGAATTATATTTCTCCTAAATTTCCAGTGGCGTATCATACACCCACATACATTATACATATACACAAATTTTTTTTTCGTTCAAACTCAATACACTCGTACTTAAAACACGTAATACACGTCATTATAACATCCTACATACAGGGTGCGTCATCGCAACCTGACAACCATTGAACTTATTCGTTCATAACAAAACTTGTAAATTAATATTAGTCAAGTTGCTTTGTTATGTGTGAATCCTTGCGATATTGCAGGCTCACATTCCATTAATACAAGTAATATGATTGTAATCTCATTATATTTAGAATTTACATCAGTTCTACATACATAAAGATAAAATTTACATCGATTGGGGTTTGAATCTCGATAGCGCAGTTGGTTAGCGCGGTACTCTAGCAAAGTACAGGTCGTAGGTTCGAATTCTACTCGAGGTAAACTTTATTTATGTATTTAATAAAATTAATAGTAATTTTTAATTACATATTTACCTTTGAACTTATTCGTTCATAACACAACTTATAATAAATTTAATAGATGAAATTTGCATTTTTTAATACCTATTTTTTATGTTGTCTCTACCTTTGTTTAAGCATTCATGCGGTCATACCTTGATAAACCGGTACGTCGCTACCAGAGACAATTAAATGATAATGAAACTGATTGTTTTACCAGGGAATATGAGTACTATGTTCACGCGCATTATCGAAACTAGAACAAATAACCACAAAGTTTTTTCAATTTCTCTATGCAAATAACCTTACTTTTTCAGCTGTTCGTTTTATGGTTACATCTGAGTTACATGTTAGGAAACAAGTATAAAGCACTGAACAGGTAATTATATCATAAACACCTCTCAAAAAAACTACTGTTTTATCATTAGACTATTTTAGGACACATTTGCAGCATTGGATATAAAACGGTTGAACCAATATGATCAAGTTACCTCTGAAATAACATGCATCACATTGAGATAATCAACAACAAATCTAGTTCCACTATTTAAAAAAAAATGGTTTCCTTAGCAGCTGTTTTGTTTATACTTAAATTTTCTTAATAAATAGATTCTTATGTAAATAGACTGGTAAATGGTAGACATTATGAAAAGGATTCGTTGTAAGTACTACATTAACAATGTCACGTATTGGTAAATTAGGTTATCGTAGTGCTGCAAAAGATTGCACGACTGCATTCTGTGTGAAAAATCTGTAACACTGGAACTGTGGCAGGATCTTTAACAAACAAAATACACCCACGAACCACAAAAAATTAAAAAACACCGAACGCGTGTCGATAGCTACGGTATCATCAGCGGTCCATTAGGGCGGACTAAAAAACATTTCTAACGTATACACCATCAGCGAGAAACGCTTCGTTGGTAATCTGGTGAAAGTGAAAGTTATGAAAGTTTAATGAGTTCTGAGTAGCCTAAACGTCCTTGGTCATCATTATTCATTAGAATCTGTTTATTTTTGAAAACCTCTAAATTTTCATAACAATCAAGTTCGTGCTTAATACTAAGATGTTTAATTAATGATACCTCATCTACCGCATGATTTTTATCAAACATAGGTACGGCTACGGCAGACTTGTCCCAACGTTTGTATTTTATATGAGCTAAATATTCTTTAAAGCGATAGGTCGTTTAGTTTGTCCCACATATACTTGTTCACAACTTTTACAATTAATCCTATAAATTTCCGACCTATCCTGCTTATCTGCTTTATAATTTGGATCGCCTAAAAGAGTTTGCAAACTATTATCTGAAGTAGTGACTGTTTTCAAATTAATTTTGGAAAAGATTTTAGGTGGACCTTTTGTATAAGCAGGATAGTTTGGTCACTTTACATACTTTGTTTCTGTTTGTTCTCTAACGTTACCTAATGTTGTTACGTTCTTAACCCTCATCCTATGTGTTTGTTTCCTAACTATATTCATAACCACTTTATCTGAAAACCAATTGTATGCAGCAATTCCTTTAATAGTGCGCAATTCTTTATTATAATTTTGAACTGAAAGAGGAAAATTAACCAATCTATGAACCAAAAAGTTAAAAGCCGCGAGTTTATGCTGTCTACAGTGATTTGAGTCATTGGTTGTGAATCCTTTAGTGCTAGTTTCCTTACGATAAATATCTATATCTAGTTTACTACCATTTCTTGTTACCAGAGTATCAAGGAACGGGAGACTGTCATTTGCCTCTATCTCATAGGTAAATTTGATTGTCGGAAATTTAGAATATAAAGATTTTACAAAGTTCTCAACGCTATTGCCCATTATCGTACCATCTTCTTGCTGGAAAAATTAATGGTTAATTTTGAAAAACCTACACAAATCTGTTAATTTAAGAGAATCTTCTACTTCTCTATCGTCAAATTTTTTTTTTTTTTATGATTGTGGACCTGAACAGGCTAAATAAGGCCTATCGTGCTAAAGCACTCAGGAACACTTAGGAGGATGGATAGAGGGATAATGAATTGCCAATAGATGCCTATGAACAGCTACCTTAAATTTTCTCATATCATAAGTGAGGAAAACAGGAACTAGGAGATCATTCCAGAGTTTAGAAGCCGTGAAGAAAAATGTGGATTGCGCCCGTTTGGTACGACAAGTGGAGATTTGTACTGCATACTGATGATGTGATTGAGCGAACCGAGTGTTTCTCGCAAAGATAGCCGGAGATGGTATCAAAGAATGTAATTCGCCAGCACAATAGCCGTTGTAATAACGATAATACAAAGAAAGAACTGAAACCATCCTTCTATGCTCATGGGACTGTATGTGAGAAGTTAAAGACGGGTCATTTATAAGCCTAATCGCTCTCTTTTGAATAAAATGGTTTTGTTTTAAAACATCTTCTAAATAAACTTCGGTTTGATATATTGGATCGTTCGGAAACAGTGAAATTTCCAATAGATCAAACCTTAGTTTATTTAGAAGATTCCCACACTGCCGTAAAATTTCCGTTTAGCCAACGTACACGGTAAATCAATAAATTTTTTTAATAATTTCCCTATTGATCTTAACGTCAGCATTGTATCTAATTTTCGACATTTTTTCGTGTTCATTAATCATATCATGCACAGAAAAGGTTTGCCTCTTTAATTCTTTAAAAGAAAGAAAGTTATTTATATGTTCTTTACAAGAGGAATGCTTTTTTAAAGACGCGGAAAAATTTTTGAAATCAGCGTAACCCTCACAAGTCCACTCACTTTTGTTATTCGATAATAACAAACATAGTCTATAACAAAAATAGTCTATTTTTCGTTAAACTACCACATAACCACTTGTGTACCTCATACCACGAAAAATTAAAAGTGCCCATTTTTTGTTTATCTCGTTGGATTCGGCATATTTTTGGGGTAGGTTGTTTACTAATTATAATATCGCGTAGTTCAACTACTTTCAGCAAAGAAACAACAATATCATTATGGGCATTAGCAGAAGTCCTTGGTACAAAAACCACATGCGAATCCATTCTCAAGCTGGAAGGTAAACGAAATGTGACGACCTGCACTAAACAAAACTAACAACCAACTGAAAGAAAATTCGAATAGGCACGGGCCTTATGCTTGCGTATTGTCGGAAATGTAATTCTACGTAGCGTGTTGCTACGCTCCCAATCCATTGAATTTTATGCAAGAAAGTTCGGCCTGTGCGTATACTTGAAATTATATATAATAAAACTGCGTCGATTTTCACCGCAAATTTTTAGTCTAAATTTACTGAAAACGCATTCAAAATTACAAGACATTGTATGTATATTACATATGTATTAACAGAAATTTGTTTGTTTCGAAGTTTCAATTATGTTTGGGTAAGCCGGGACTAACCTGTCTGGTCTTGAAAACCGCCACTGCTTTAACCTGATTTGTTGTATGTGTAATCGGCCATTTTGTCGGCCGTTTTGCCAGCCATTTTGCCAGCTATCTTGTCGGTTAAGGAGCGTTTGGAATAGGTCTTCGGAACTTGTTCGTGGGCCTTCGCGTATTGTCGTGATACCCTTAGCGGGAAATTTGAATTTATATTCTAATAAGGGGGCATAATGCTAACTTGTACGACTAGTGTAGGGCTTCGCAACTTGCTCTTGGTCCTTTGCCCCACTTGTCGTGGACACCTTTGCGGGAAATTGGAATTTGTTTTTAGTCTCTGCATTCTAAGGGAGGCCTTAATGCTAACTTGTATGACAGGTATAGGTCTTAGGAACTTGATCTTGGGGCTCCACCCCCGTGTTAAAAAATTTTAATTTATTTATATTTTTAAAAGTACATTCAGAGCCCTGTAATAGTTATGGCGGGAAATTTGAAGTAAGGACTGTAACACTAAGTTTTAAGGTCCGCCGTATGCATCAGGGTTTCAAACCGCTGTTACGTACAATATCTTTTGGTATTAATTATGAGGCACAATGTAGCGCAATCGTTTGTTTTAATTATTTGTCATAATTAAATCTCGCTGTCGTTCATGTCAATCACCACGAAATTAATCTCTTGTACAACGAAACAAGAATTGTATTAACCCAATAACATATAACAAAGTAATTTTATAATACCCTTTTCTGCTTGAATATTAAATTTGTTGTTTCCCTGCTGATCATAAAGAACGTAATGAAATGTCTGTAATCTTCAGCTGCTCATTAAATTGGTTTATGCGCTGGTCCTCGGCCTTGAAAAACTTGTAGGAAAGCCAGTTTCACAGTAGCCCTTTCACCATATTTTGTTGATACGAAGCCAAAATTGAGTATGTTGTATTTAACACCAATCTCCAGCTCCTTAATATATTTAAAAGGCTTAAAATACGTTGTTGCGTTTACGTTAGTTAAATCCATACCTGTAATTATAACGGCATTAAAAACTGTACGAGTGAATAAAATAAATAAGGTAAAAGCTAAAGCAAAAAATACTAACACACCAGTGTTGTATTGAAGAAACGGGCTATTGACCCACGAAGCATAAAACCGCTAGTGAAGAATGATTCATTCGTTTTTATAGGATCAATCTAATTACCCCAAGGTCTTTACACAGCAGGAAAAAATAAGTAGCCTAAATAATGTTTCCTTGAATTAGCTAACTTTCTGAAAATAAATATAAAATTTATGGATAACAACGTATTATAAAGCCCAACTTAGCATTCAGACTCAATTTTGATACAACAATAACAAACTTTCACTATTCATCCACGATTCTAACCAGTAACTATCTAATTAGTTAAAGACGTCAACCTACTAGCATAACAGCGGTGATGTTGATGATTCACCGAAACGTAAGGGCCTTGCAGACGACGAAATAGTATCATCACTGCCCACTTCACATAGGAAAAAAGTTGAGGCCTTCTTACGTACATTGAATACGAACGGTTACTGCATTTTGGGATAAAATGAGTAGTCACAATAAAATACGAAATCATCCCTCATTCCAACAATATAGATCTGGTTCACGAAACGCTAAGACAATGAAAAACTACAAACCCATACCGTTGGCGACAGTTTGCAACGTACATTAAAGAAATAAATATACCACGAGGGTTTATCGGAAATACACGAAGACGTGATGCTGCTGCAGTACCACCTAACCTTGAACAGACCCTCACAGTTATAGGTGAGAATTACGGTGCTGATAGTGAATCGCGAGAAACGCCGAGAAAATCCTCTCAAAGAAGAAGAATTTCACTAGATTGGGATAGTTGACGAACATAACATGGTTGCTGTATACTGTGATCCCACGCATCCGGCAGGGTTTGCGGGTGTAATATTTTACCTAACGCTGTAATAGGCAAATACAGTGAAGTAAAAAATTGGTTGCAGGCACAGAAAGCATATCCGATACATAAACCAGTCAGTAAAAAGCTACAGCGCAACATTTACGAGCTGTGGCAAGTGGATCTTTGTGATATGCGAACCTTAAGTAAAAAAAATAGTGACTATAATTACATCCTAACGATTATTGATGTGTTTAGCGAGAAGACTTGGGCGCAAGCTCTTAAAACGAAGATAGCAGAATCATCTGCAATTGAAGCATTCGTGGATGTTTTTAACCCATTTCTGCCCAAATTAATTTTTTATCTCGGATTTTTGTAATATTTGAAATGGTGAATTATTATATGCGTAACAACACCAGAAAATTATTTAAAAAAATTTTTATGTTATAATTTTTGAAATATGTACTGGGTCGTTAACGACCCCGTGAGCTTTTGTAGTAATTTCCATAAATAGTTTATACATAATGAAATAGGTATTAGTTGGAATAATGAATTAAGTAATTAAAAATAAATATTATGTGAAAGTATTTAGTAATCAACAAATACATTAAATTATGAATAAAATGTAGTAAAACATTTATCATGATGTGGCACATCACAGGCTTCACACTTTTTAGTAGTTTTATTTTTGCACTATTGACATCTTCGTCGGGATTGTCCAGTTACAATGAAGTGTCGTCCTGAAGCAATAGAAGAGTGTATTATAGCTGCACGTTTTCTTCCTACTACAGTGCTTTTGGTGCCGTATTTGGTCAACAGGGTTCTTACAACATCACGTCTAAATTCCAAATTGTCTTTTTTGACACCATAAAATCATACTAAGTTCCATGCATTCGTCATACATAAATCAAATAACCTGTAAATTATGAGGGTGTACCACTTTTTTCCTCTGAAGGCAATTCTGTAATTAGAAACATTATTGTCTAACTGATCAACGCCACCCATATACTGGTCATATCGTTTTATAGCTTTAGGCTGTGGAATTTCCACTTCCTTTTTTTCTTTTGCAGGATACCTAACGCATTTTTGCAGCGGATTCACCTCATGATGGTTTGAAAGTACTGTGACAAGACTGTTGTCATTCTGCCGAAAACAAACTATATCATTTTGTTCCCCAACTCTCTTACAGTTCCGGTAGCTCCAATTTTTCTTGCAAAAAGAGTTAGATCTAATTTCGCTGAAGTGAAAAAATTGTCGAAATAAAAAGAAAAATTAGATCTTGGTAATTTTTTGTAACATATCTGCAAAATAGAGTATCACAGATTTACCTAGGCCAGTACTTGTTTTTTCTTTTGCTTTTCGATCCTGACAAAGGTCAAACTGTAAACAGTATCCATGTTTCAACGCTGCAACCCATGCTTTGTACCCAAAACGGATGGGTTTACCTCTAATAAATTGATTGCATCCATGGCGCCCGTAATAGGGTACCATGGATTCATCAATAGCTATCTCAGATTCAATTGGTGCATATCTGAGAAACTTATTATTTTCTGAAAGCTCGTCGTTATCTGCTGTATGGAGAACACTATATATTTCATCAAAGCGATTGCGTCTCATTGATCTTGTTACGACATTATGTACATCCTCGCTGTCTTCCCATAATATCCCTCTTCTAGGAACTGGAACATATCCGCTCAAAAGGAGGATACCAATGAAAACGTACACTTCATTACCGGATAACTTGAAACTGGATCTATTGTTCTTCTTTGCAGCACAATTTACTATGTATTTCACAAGATTCTCGACAATTTGTGTTGTTAACATTAACTCAAAAAACTGAAGTGGAGAACTTTCTGGCCCAAGGCAAAGGGCCGGAGGTAAGTGAAAACTATTTTCTTCAGTAACTATATCTCTAACGAGATCAGCATTCTCAACCCAATGTGTTTTTATATATTGGTTGTTATTGGACGAACAGCGGTATCTCTTTGCTAACGTAGCAAAAGGTTTATTATCGTCAGAGACTTCATCAGATGTATCCTCACCTTCTATAATATTATCTTTGAAATAAAATTCAGCTTCAGCAGCTAGTTGCCTGTAATTTAGCGTATCTGGATCGTTACACACCTCATCCCCCGAGTCACAATCCGTATTATCACCGAAACCATCTGGTGGCATTATAACAATTCCATCAGGTACAACATCGTCGTTATCAATATTTTCCATTTTTTCTAACAATTCGGCTGCGGTAAGTGGCCTTTTCCTAAAAATATATATTTTAAAAAAACTATGGTAAGCCCAAGGGGTAGTTAACGACCCACAAATAATTAAGGTTATATTATAAAACAATTGTATGTCTGCATCCATCTAAAAACTAAAGCATATTTTATACATATGTCTTATTTGTGTATATACCATATAAAATTGTTAAAATATAAAATAGTTATTGACTTACCATTCTTGATATGAACTCATGTTTTGCCAAGATAAATTATCGAATATAAAGCACAGATTTTCTAACCGACACACTTCGCGAATGCGTGTTTGTAAATAGAAATCTTAAAATAATAACTGAATTGAACATCTATGCTCATATGATTATCTGGTTGCATATTTAGTACTGTTGTCACAAATTAAGAATTAAAGTGGGTCGTTACCGAACCCCTGGGCAGGAATGGGTTAAGGAGTGTGATAATACACCGGCAAATCTAGATGAATAATGGTAAAGGGTTTGTGGCGCGCAGTGTACAAAACTTTTTCAAGAAACAAAATATCAATGGCTCTGTAACAATTAACCCTGATGTAAAAGCATCTGTAGTTGAAAGATTTAATAAAACATTGAAAACAAAGATGTGGCGTTATTTTACCTACAAAAATTCCTACAGGTATATTGATGAACTTCAAAAACTTGTGACTGCTAACAACAACAGTCCTCATTCAAGTATAAAGGTAGCCCCTGCGGCTGTAAATCATGAAAACATTTTGGATGGGTGTCGTAACTTGTATGCGAAAGGCTTACGCCCAACACGTCAACTTAATATAAATCCGGTGAGCATGTTAGAATCGCCAGAACTAAGTACGCCTTTGACAAGGGATATGAAACAGGATGGAGCGAGGAATTTTCTACAATTAGTGTAGTGATAAAAAGAAGACCACCAGTTTACCGTATAATCGACCTTTATAAGGATCCTGTTGAGGGTACCTTTTACAATGTAGGAAGGGCAAGTTGTTACAGTTGATACAGAAACTCTATTCAAAGCCGATAAGGTTGTGGCAGAGAAGGGCCGTGGACGACATATACCTTGTCAGGTGGCGCGGGTACAGTGACAAATTTAATAGTTGGGTGTTAGGTTCGCAGCTGAGAGATACATAAAGAGGGTTTTGTCTTAACTTATTGAGTAATAGCTCTATGACGTATTTTCCTGATAATATGACCTCAAGTTTTATTACTCAGTTGCCAAAGCGAACAAGATTAACGGGCTATTGGGTTAGCTATGGAAACAATGCACCCACATCCCGCTAGTATATCAATATGATTACCAACGCAGATGTTTGTTTATTGCGACATCGTTGAATCGCAAATTGTGAGTGATGTTTCATCGCCGTTCATGCGTATAATAAACACTACTTCAGAAAACTATGCTTACGGGAGCCATAAAGTGATTTTTTCGGCTGCACACTACATACCGGTGATAACGCAGGCATTTGAAAACATCGAGATTAAAAAAAAATAAAAACAGATACGGGTGCAGCAATGCCTTTCGATTTTGGCCCGTCGTGTATTAAGCTACAGTTTAAGAAAGTACAATAATGGTTTGTCCTTATCAACAATATTATGTGAATCAGGCTGCTAACGGTATCGGGTCCATTTACAGAGGTGCACCATATCAGCGTGGGCATGGTATAGGGAGCTGGTTAGCAGACATATTTAGAAGTATAATACCGTTATTTAAGTCTGGTGCAAAGGCTATTGCAGAAAAAGCTCTAAGGCGGGTACCAATATCCACGGTGGTGTCATGGAGGATCGACCTAATGAGGAACTGTTTAAAGAGAGATTTCACGAAGCGGGTAAAAATCTTAAGCGAAAAGTCGACAAGAAAATCGATAAAATGATTGAGGGTTCGGGCTATAAAAGAGTACGTCTCACCTATAATAGCCAGTCTCTGCCGAGAGCTGTTGCTAATAAGAAGAAAACTACTTACGACGATACATTTTCAATATAATGGCTTTTTCTACATGCACAACCGTGTGAATGCGTCAAGCCCTAATTGAAGTTTTTCGCTTTACCCTCGATGCAGACACGCACACAAGCAGACAGACACGCACACGCACACACGCAGGTACGCACACATGCACACACGCACACATTCACACACGTACACATGCACATACGCACGCACGCACACACGCACACACACACTCGCACACACGCACCCACGCACCCACGCACACACGCACACACGCACACACGCATGCACGCACACACGCACACTCGCACATACGACACACGCACACAGCCACAGCACACAGCACGCACGCACACACGCACACACCACATACGCACCACACGCACACACGCACACCATACACACACACGACACGCACAACGACACCACACACACCACACACGCACACGCACACACACACACCTACGCACAACGACACACACACGCACGACCTACACGCACACACGCACACACGCTATGCGACACATGCACTACGACACCATCACGACACAGGCACACATTCACTCAAAGCACACACGGACATACGCAAGTACAGACGCACACGCTCGTACGTACGCACGCACACATACATGGTCGATCTTGGCGAAGCTTGACCAAAAGTTGTAAATTCAATTTATAAGTCGATTTAAAGATAGTGAAAAAAGTTGATTGCATAACCTTCTATACCTGTATATGTATATGTAGGTTGGAAGGTAAAAATCAATAAATGGCACGTACTGGTAGTCCTAAAATAATTGAAGACTGATGACTCTATTTTAATTTTATCCCAGTTGTTACGTTTAATTGGCAATTCTTGCAAATTTTCTGTAGTTAGGTATTAGCTGCCGGTACATGTGTGTACTGTGGGTTGCCTATTCATCAAAAATTGACAAATTTAGTAAATAAACAAATTCTTTGGTAATTTTTAATTTTTATTATTGTTACTGACAATTCCATAATGTACTTCCGGTGAAAAATTCTCCCCTCAACGTCTTCCGCTAACAAAATTTTGACATTGAGATTAGAAGGTTGAATTGTGTGGATGCCATTTTCTTTACTTGATTTCTTTAATTAAAAATCGCCCTATCAAAAAGGGGATCTGAAAGATTAGTGGCCTTTAGAAATTAAAATAATTAAGCCGTTATTGTGGTTCTGGTCTTACCTTAATTATTTTCTCGATTCGAGGATTAAAAGAAACCACACAATTCCAAGTTCTTTATCGGGTGCACATTCCACCGTAGGGGTAAATATTCATCGGAAGCCTAACCACACTGTAAATTTATCTACTTTATTTTAGCATTATTACTACCTTACTATTACCCTATTATTTACCACTCGTGGATAAGCTTCAATTGTGTCGATACCTTCTCCAAAGGCTCGCACTACACCGTAGAGGTATGTTACCAGCTTAATTCTGGATATCCATCACTAAATTAATTTATTGTAGCCGGTAGTGTAACTATCATGCCACTGTTGATGTATTATTATAGTACCACGATATACTGATGGTACACTATTCTCCGGAAGCCCACCGACTATAAGCAGTTCAACTACGGGAGTAACAGTATTGGCCTAAGGTCAGATCTGTGTTGTGTTTTGTCCGTTGTCCATCCACCTATAGTTCTGGATATTGTGATTTCATGTGTTGATGATTCACCGTCCAACTTTGTTCTACATGCTTTGTTAACCTAAAAGAAATTTGTGTGTGTATCAAATATTATAACAGTCAATTATTGTGTACCTACTTACCTACCCAAGTTAGTTATTTTTATGTGTCACTTTGCTCCGTTTCTTTTTTTTGTTGTGTAAATACATACCTACTTTTATGTTACATTGCACACTCTACCGTTGCTTGACTCATGCATTATATTAATTGATGTAACGTATAGCTTTCTTCTGTATAAAGTACAGTTTACACCTATCCATGTTCAACATGCTTATCGTGGACGACGCTTTATTATCACGAAGCAGTTAGTTAGGTATAATAGTCTTAATTAAGAATCAGTATTTTGGGATGTTTTGAACCCCTTTAGTTTTGTTTCATTATGGTAATTCATTCCCCTTTTTTTTGCGTAGAAGTACATTCATAATTTAGTTTTAATAACACTCATGATTTATTTGTTCTTCTATCTGTATGTGAGGCTAGAACAATTTATTTTTTTGTTGAAATATTAAGTATGTGTATTCTAAGTGCTCTGCGAGGCCTATCCGAGTACTGGGTTTTTTTTTGTATTATAAGTAGATAATAAAATTTTGTGGATCATTATGTTAGCCACTGCGTCGATTGTTCGCGCCGTTAATATAATTTCTTGTGTTATTTGGATTTTGTTACGATAATTTCTTTTTGTATATAGATATATTTTTGTACTAATCTATATAGAAAACATACCAGATTAAAAATTAAATTTCCGTTTGTTATAAGTTGAATTTAATATATATTTATCGTCTTCATCCATTTAAGTTTTGGTTATACAATTAAACCTTTCTTGTCACTTTATCCTTCCTTCTGTGTACGCTTACGGGTCCTAAATTACTTATGAAGCTGAAGTAGTGTGAAGTCGTTTCGAAGGTTCGTGTGTTCAAAAAAAAACATATAATTAAGCTTCTGGCGCCCCCCCCTTTTTTTGTCTTTCTTCAAATATCAGTCACCCACGATCCTTACCGACTGTTTAGCTGGCCACGAACCCTTTTTCTCTACCCCGCCCAATAAGCCACCTGCCCATTATCCTTCGACCTTCATTGTTCTTGTCTTCCTATCGGGGGTAACAAAGGAAATTTGGCGCCCAACGTGGGGCACCGCGTCTATATTTGTGATTGTGTTCCTGGTTCATTGTTTTTTTTCTCTACGCGACATTCAATTTTTTGTTTTTGTTGTTGATTTTCTGTTTTGTTCAAACGATGAACGTCGATAAGTTATTACTTGACGAAGTTGAATACGAACTATCTGTTCGTGGTATCACGTGCGATGGGTCGGCACTTGATAAGAGGAAACTATTACGAGCTAGGTTTCGTGTTGAAAAACTTAATAATTTTAGTTTTCCTTAAATAAATCTGAATGCTGATGAGGAAATCTTAGTTTGCTCGGATAAACTGGTTCTTCTTAGCGCGGAAGTACAAGTATACCGGGCCACTCAACCCGATAGTGCATCCGAACGGCTTCAAACCCGACTCTTACATGTTTACGGTCGTTTAGATAGAATTAGTCCTACAACGGAACGGTCTGGCACTATGGATAAGTTAAAGAACCAATGCTTAAATGTCATGGACGACCTGCAAAGCAAATTTCAGTCCGATAATAAAGGAAGTCATGCCGGTATAATTGAGGAACCTAATTTGATTACACTGGATGATGAACCTATTGTTTCTCGCGCGGCGGAAGGTCAATCCCGGTTTGTGACCGAAAGGTTTCAGGATCTCTTGACACTCTCTCCAACGGTACGTTTTGCTGACAATAATAGTCCTATTCTCCATTCAACAGTTGCACACAGTTCGACACCCCACTTCGGCAGTCCAAGGTGCAGTAGCACAAAAGTGGTACCGCCAACGTCCAACCCCTTAGGGAATTATGTTGCCATCACGAAATGGAACCTTAAGTTTAGTGGAGATTCCAATCTCTCGAGTTTTCTAGAACGCGTCGAAGAATTACGCCTTTCAAGAGGCGTCAGTAAAGATCAATTATTTGTTTCGGCCGTTGAACTCTTTTCGGGCAATGCATTGATCTGGTATCGGTCAGTGCGTGACACCCTTACGTGTTGGGATGAACTCATCAGTGCCTTGCGACATACGTTTCTTCCATGCGATTATGAGGAAAGTCTGTGGGACGAAGTGCGAAATCGAACCCAGGGTCTGGACGAACCTGTCGCGATATATATTGCCATGATGGAAATCTGTTCAGGAGATTTCCCTCCTCCCCTAGAAACCACTCGACTTAGTCTGATTAAGCGCAATTTATTACCGTATTTACAATCGCAATTGACGTTACACTTTATCCCTACTATCGCTGAACTGGTTCACGTTTGTAAGCAGTTAGAGGATACTCACATACGCACAACCAAATTTAAGCCTCCACCTTCGAACACTAAAAATATACTAGAGCCCGATTTGGCGTAACAGAAATCGGTGCGCCTACTACCTAGAGCCGCGTCGCTGACCTCAACTGACCTCACTGTTGAAACCCAAGTCTCGGAACAACCCGCTATAGAAGTAGCATCAATCGTTTGCTGGAACTGTGACGGTCTTAATCATCGATCGGTTAACTGTCCTCAACCCAAGCGGCTACACTGCTATCGCTGCGGAAAACCTAACTTCACGACAAAGTCTTGCCCTACATGTCGTTTAAACTCCAACCAGCGCAGTTAAGAGGTCGATTAACTCGCTGTCCCCTAACGGAACAGTCTGAAACTCTTCCGGAGAACGACCACCAACAAATTCTTCTAAATTTTATTCTGGCCAGCGTCGGTCATGACGAAAGCCTTATCTTAAGGTGTCCGTTTTGGCAGTCAAGTGCTGGGTCTGTTAGATTCCGGAGCTTCTCATACCGTAATAGGAAAAGAAGGTTGGGAACTCCTAAAAGATCGCTGTAAGATTAACACAGCTCGCGCGAAATCTTGCATAGTTGCAAATGGTAACGAATGTGCCAGCCTAGGTACTGTTTTTGTACCGTTTGTCTTACGAAAGAAAACCTGCGTAATGGAAGTCCTAGTGGTACCGTCCATCCCCAATTCTCTTATATTAGGTACCGACTTCTGGCGAAAAATGGGTATTGTCCCAGATTTACGTCACGGTGAATGGGAGTTTTCCTCAAACCCCTCGTTGCGTTGTTAACGCCATTCAGGACGTGGAACATCTGTCTGATGATCAACAGAAACCGCTCCAAAACTTTATAAAAGAAACCTTTGAGACTATGGGATCGAAAATAGGAATTACTCATCTTGTCGAGCATGAGATTAAAACCACCTCATCTCCGATTAAGCAGAGGTATTACCCCATATCTCCTGCGTTGCAAAGGCACGTCGATCGCGAACTGGAGAAAATGTTAGCTGACGGGATCGTGGAACCTTCGACATCGGCATGGTCATCTCCCATAGTCATGATAAAGAAACGCGATGGCGAGTATCGTTTTGCGTCGACTATCGTCGGCTAAATAAGGTTAGTCAGCCGGACGCGTACCCTATCCCGTACGTTAGCGCTACATTGGATAAACTCAGGGATGCTCGGTTTCTTACTACGTTAGACATAAAATCGGCCTATTGGCAGATACCCGCAGCGCAATCCTCACGACAATTTACGGCTTTCACCGTCCCAAATCGGGGCCTGTTTCAATTCTGCCGTATGCCTTTCGGCTTACACAACGCCCCAGCCACGTGGCAACGCCTTATTGATCGCGTAATTGGAGCGGATCTAGAACCTTACGTGTTTACTTATCTAGACGACGTGATTATTTGCACACAAACTTTCGACCATCACCTCCAAGTGCTTCGCGAGGTTATCAACCGGTTGACGAAGGCAGGCTTAACTCTTAGTCAGGACAAGTGCCATTTCTGTAAAAGCGAATTACGCTATCTTGGCTACATGGTTAACTCTAAGGGCCTACTGGTAGACCCCGAAAAGGTTGAGGCTATCATTCAAATACCTACCCCTACTTGCGTGCCTGAAATACGCCGCATAATCGGTATGGCGTCGTGGTACCGGAGATTTGTGCCCAACTTCTCTTCCGTTATCGCCCCGCTCACTTCCTTGTTGCGTAATAATGCGTCCTTTAAGTGGACACCAGAATGCGATGATGCTCTCTCTAACATCAAGGAACACCTTATCTGTGCACCCGTACTGGCATGTCCAGACTTCTCACTTCCGTTTGTTATCCAAACGGATGCGTCCGGTTACGGTATTGGCGCCGTACTCACCCAGAACCACCCAGACGGGGAAAAAGTGATCTGTTACATAAGTAAGTCCCTCACCAAGAATGAGCGTAAGTACAGCACTACCGAACGCGAATGCTTGGCAGTACTGTTCGCTATTGAAAAGCTACGTCCGTATATTGAGGCCAGCAAATTCACTATCGTGACAGATCATTATGGTTTGAAGTGGCTTAACAGTATCGCTGATCCGGTCGGTCGTATCGCACGTTGGGCGGTAAGGCTCCAGCAATACGACTTTGATATCGTGCATCGGAAGGGCAAGGAACATGTCGTTCCTGACGCCTTGTCAAGGTCTGTGCCCGTCATCGATGCCAGCACTCATTCGAATATCAAGGATCTGTGGTATAAGCGCATGGTTCACAAAGTCAGCACCCAGGCTCGCAAATACCCATTATGGCGCGTGTCTGAAGGGAAACTTTATAAAAACGTGCAAGTTCGATTTCCTGAACTCTCGGAGGAAACTGACGAATGGAAAATAGTCCCTCCTAAAGACAAACGCGGCGAGTTACTGCGATTACATCACGACATTCCCACCTCAGGTCACTTGGGCGTTTCCAAAACTTTGTCTCGGCTAAACCAAAAATACTACTGGCCCAAAATGCGCAAAGACGTGGCCACGTACGTAAATCGGTGTCACACGTGTAATCAGACTAAGCCATTACAGCGCTGTCCAGCGGGCTTAATGGGGGGTCAGGCCAAAATCAACAAGCCATGCGAAGTCATCTGCATGGACATTGTTGGACCCTTGCCTCGTTCACGTAAAGGCTATTGCTTTCTTCTTGTTATTGCGGACTGCTTCAGCAAGTTCCCCTTAACCTTCCCTATGCGTGCATCCACCACCACAAAAATCATAGAACTGGTGGAGCAAAACGTGTTTCTAATATTCGGAGTGCCTAAACGTATTATCTGCGACAATGGCCCTCAATTTCGCAGCAAAGACTTCGTTAGGTTCTCTACAGAATATAATTGTCAAATTTCTTATACGGCTAATTATCACCCTTAGGCCAACCCTACGGAGCGTATTAATCGTGTCCTAAAACTATGCTCAGTTCGTACGTCCAGGATAACCATCGTAACTGGGATAAACACTTACCTCATGTCACGTGCGCTATTCGTACCGCAACGCACGAATCTACTGGTATGACCCCATACTTCGTTAATTTTGGTCGCGAAATGCGTCTGGTGAACGAAACCGGAAACACCATTAACGAGGACCCTTAATTTTCGATCGGTCCCAAAATCTTCATACTCGTTCCGTAACGCTTCACCGACTCTACGAGAATATTAAAACTAGACTTAGGAGATCTTACGAAAAAGCCCAAAAATATTATGATCTCAGACGGCGAATTGACCAGTTCAACGTAGGCGACAGGGTGTGGAAAAGAAATTATGTCCTTTCCGATGCGGCAAAACAGTTTTCCGCTAAGCTGGCGGCAAAGTTCGTAGGGCCTTTTGTTATCAATAGAAAGTTCTCTCGTTGGGTCTACGAACTGAAAGACCCTGACGGGAATATCCTAAGGGGAAGTTGGCATGCCAAGGACCTAAAACCATTTACTAATAAGGAAACGGACGTCTCGGAGTAATAGTGTTTGGTTACCTTTTTTTTGTTTGTAACTTGTGTTTCCTGTAGCTCTATATCCGTCTACGTTCGAAGTTTTCGTGTGTTAATAAGCCATTGGAGAAAATTTTGGGAAAATTTTCTTTTGTGGGAGGATTCTGTTACGTTTAATTGGCAATTCTTGCAAATTTTCTGTAGTTAGGTATTAGCTGCCGGTACATGTGTGTACTGTGGGTTGCCTATTCATCAAAAATTGACAAATGTAGTAAATAAACAAATTCTTTGGTAATTTTTAATTTTATTATTGTTACTGACAATTCCATAATGTACTTCCGGTGAAAAATTCTCCCTCAACGTCTTCCGCTAACAATTTTGACATTGAGATTAGAAGGTTGAATTGTGTGGATGCCATTTTCTTTACTTGATTTCTTTAATTAAAATCGCCCTATCAAAAGGGGATCTGAAAGATTAGTGGCCTTTAGAAATTAAAATAATTAAGCCGTTATTGTGGTTCTGGTCTTACCTTAATTATTTTCTCGATTCGAGGATTAAAAGAAACCACACAATTCCAAGTTCTTTATCGGTGCACATTCCACCGTAGGGGTAAATATTCATCGGAAGCCTAACCACACTGTAAATTTATCTACTTTATTTTAGCATTATTACTACCTTACTATTACCCTATTATTTACCACTCGTGGATAAGCTTCAATTGTGTCGATACCTTCTCCAAAGGCTCGCACTACACCGTAGAGGTATGTTACCAGCTTAATTCTGGATATCCATCACTAAATTAATTTATTGTAGCCGGTAGTGTAACTATCATGCCACTGTTGATGTATTATTATAGTACCACGATATACTGATGGTACACTATTCTCCGGAAGCCCACCGACTATAAGCAGTTCAACTACGGGAGTAACAGTATTTGCCTAAGGTCAGATCTGTGTTGTGTTTTGTCCGTTGTCCATCCACCTATAGTTCTGGATATTGTGATTTCATGTGTTGATGATTCACCGTCCAACTTTGTTCTACATGCTTTGTTAACCTAAAAGAAATTTGTTGTGTGTATCAAATATTATAACAGTCAATTATTGTGTACCTACTTACCTACCCAAGTTAGTTATTTTATGTGTCACTTTGCTCCGTTTCTTTTTTTTTGTTGTGTAAATACATACCTACTTTTATGTTACATTGCACACTCTACCGTTGCTTGACTCATGCCTTATATTAATTGATGTAACGTATAGCTTTCTTCTGTATAAAGTACAGTTTACACCTATCCATGTTCAACATGCTTATCGTGGACGACGCTTTAGTATCACGAAGCAGTTAGTTAGGTATAATAGTCTTAATTAAGAATCAGTATTTTGGGATGTTTTGAACCCCTTTAGTTTTGTTTCATTATGGTAATTCATTCCCCCCCTTTTTTTTGCGTAGAAGTACATTCATAATTTGGTTTTAATAACACTCATGATTTATTTGTTCTTCTATCTGTATGTGAGGCTAGAACAATTTATTTTTTTGTTGAAATATTAAGTATGTGTATTCTAAGTGCTCTGCGAGGCCTATCCGAGTACTGGTTTTTTGTATTATAAGTAGATAATAAAATTTTGTGGATCATTATGTTAGCCACTGCGTCGATTGTTCGCGCCGTTAATATAATTTCTTGTGTTATTTGGATTTTGTTACGATAATTTCTTTTTGTATATAGATATATTTTTGTACTAATCTATATAGAAAACATACCAGATTAAAAATTAAATTTCCGTTTGTTATAAGTTGAATTTAATATATATATTTATCGTCTTCATCCATTTAAGTTTTGGTTATACAATTAAACCTTTCTTGTCACTTTATCCTTCCTTCTGTGTACGCTTACGGGTCCTAAATTACTTATGAAGCTGAAGTAGTGTGAAGTCGTTTCGAAGGTTCGTGTGTTCAAAAAAAAATCATATAATTAAGCTTCTGGCGCCCCCCCCCCTTTTTTTGTCTTTCTTTAAATATCAGTCACCCACGATCCTTACCGACTGTTTAGCTGGCCACGAACCCTTTTTTTTTTCTACCCCGCCCAATAAGCCACCTGCCCATTATCCTTCGACCTTCATTGTTCTTGTCTTCCTATCGGGGGTAACACAGTTTCTATTATTGGCTTAACTTTAGTTTTTTTTTTTTGTGTATCAATTAAAACTACCACGCTCCCTTGAACCCTGCTTTGAATTTTGGCTAAATTTTTATAAGCATAAATTGAATCTTTATGAAATTTACTGCTTTGATGCGCCGTGAATATCTACAAATGTAACAAAAAAAAATTATTTTTTAGAAAATACCAGTAGTTCCTATTTAATTTTTGACAAATACGACGATTTTTTGCTACGTTTTTTACACAAAACTGAAGCTACATAAGTACAAAAAGGGAATAGTTAATTTATTTCCAGCAGTAACAAGAATGTAAACTCGAGAACTTGTTTTATGAGTATGAGTTAAGGCTTTCTTTAAAAAACCTTAAACACAAGCTTCCTTGGGTTTTTTTCAGTTATCCATTTTTCTCAGAAGCACGCCAAATTTGAATAGAACTTTTAATTGTTTTATTTAATTAATAACATATTTGCTTTTATTACTAGGTTGTCCCATAAGTCTCGGTGCATTGTGAATTAATTAAGAAAATTCAAAATCAGAAAAAAACAAAAAACATGTATTCAACGAAAGAAAGTTTGTTTTTTCTTGGTACAGTTAGGTAACGCTTTGATTTTTTAAGGATTAAGAAGAATATACGTAAAATATAATGGAAGGTTTGGGCGCTTGGAGGGGATTCCTCCCCCTTATTCTCCCTTTAGGTACGCCACTTATACCTAGTCGATTCTGTTGAGTAATTGAAAGAATATGAGCGTGAACCTGATTAGGCAAGTTTGCAGGAAACGAAACATTTGAAAACATTACAGTGAAAATTAAAATGTTACGGTTTGTTATTGTTCATTTAAAATAAAAATTGTTTTTCCAGTAGCTGCTTGAAAAAACGTAGTGGTTAATTGAAATTGGATATCGTATTAGTGCACTAAGCCTGAAGAGGTAACACTTATTCGGTGTTATCAAAAGCTACGAAACTTGGATATATAGAAAATGTATAAGAGAAACAATCAAAATACGGGAAAGCTCAGATTAGAAGAGCCAAGCGAAATACGTGTATGCCACGTGTATTACTACTTTATGTGCTTAGCTACAATAAACAGTAAAATATGAAAATCCAAACTTTCAGGACTAAATCTAGTAATTTAAGTTAGTTTTTGATAAACCGAAAACTGCAGAAAAGGGTTGGGGAATGAAGCTTAAGGACGAGGCCTGTAGAAAAACCCTAAGATCACGTACCAATTACATATTGACATTACGATATATCGCGTTATGCTTTACCACTACCAGTTCAAAATTTTATTTAATGTATACTGGCTGATTCATTACAATGTCCCATATCCATAATATTCTTATTTAAATAGAAGAAAAGTAAATGGCAAAGTTTTAGTAAATTTTACGTCGAATTCAGCAGCATAGTTGCTTTGACTGATATATATGGCGTTTTCAAAATATGCAATGAAATAATTATTTCTTTAAATGAATCATGCTATATATTTTTCCATCTTTCGACTCCACATTAAAATCATAGTAAAAAAGGGAATTACAATTATTTAAAAATTCCTACTAGTTTTCGAGATATTGGCGTTTGATGCTATATAGTTATTATTTTAAAGGAATAATAACTCATATTTCATATTTAAATACTTCCCGATAGTTCTAGTAAGTGTTGTTTATAATGCATTACACTTTTTTAGAAAAGCAAGAAATTTTACAACTTTACATACATTACCATTACAATTACAACGCATACGCGACAGAAAGAGCATATAAAAAGCTACACGCTCTGTCTCTATTTGTCGAAAAGCAATTGTAAAAATCTACCAGATTTTGGCTCGACAGAGTAAGAGATTTGAAGAAAACGAAGATCGGGAATTTGATGTTTTCTTAAGTGTGTCAGAAAATCCTAACATTTCAATTCAGAGGGTTTAATAAAGAACAAACTAAAGCCATACAAAACCCTCAATTCCTAAATAAGCAGCAACGGCTCAACTTCACAGAATCTATGCTACGTCACATTAGATAATACAACAATATCCTAAATAGCATTATATGGACGGACAAAGCAACTTTTTTCTGCAGCGGAGTATTAAACAAACAAATCAGCCAGCACTGGTCAAGTGTAAACCCAAAATTTTTGAAACCAGTAAAATGTCGAGTCAAGCGAAAATCCGTAAACACGTGGTGCGGCATCTATAACGGAAGAGCTTTGGGTCCATACTGTTTTGAACGTGCATTTAGTGCTAGAAAGTATGTAAATTTTTTGCATACCATCTTTGATAATTTTCTGGATGACATGTCTCTATATGTACGAAGAAATACCAGTTCCCAGCAGGGTGGATCTACACCACATAATCTCCAAGCTGCTAGCACTTATTTAAATCACAATTTTGACCAATGGATTGGAAAGCATGGGACTATTGGATCTCCAGTAAATATTCCCGATTTGACATCACTCGATACTTTTTTACGGGGATATATGTAAAGAATAAAGTTAATGACCTCGATTTAGACAGTAAGGTAGACATTAAGACGTCTGTGAGGGATAACATAAATTATCTTAATAATACAGACCTCATACAAAAATCCATTGAATACCTATAAAAACGATTTAGACATTTCTTGGATAACCTAAGGCGGTGACGTTGACCATTTATTGGAAAAATGTATATTATTAATTAATCTATTCCAGTTACTTGAAATATAGGTTGTTTAAGTTATGTCAGTACAAAATATTATTTTTATTAAATTTCTAGCATGGGTTATTACAAATTTGTTAGTAATAATCTTATAATAAAGAAAACTAACCTATAAATTGTGAAAAAAAAACGAAAAACTATCAATAAAGCATTCAATACCATAAAATGTACGTAAATTGTAGATTAATAAATATAAAAATTAATAAATAAGTTCCTATGTGTTGCAATTTTGAAAAATTGAATTTACATCATTTCTTTGATAAATTAAATTAAACTATCAATAAAATAATCACAGGTAAAATGTACCTAACATTGTAAATCCAAAACGTTCCAATTCTAGATAAAGTAAAAAATCAATAAATTATTTCTCAAAGAGTTCTAACACTTTTTTAATTATTTATAATCTTTACAGCATGTGGTAAATATTTCTCTTTATCAAAACCGAAAATAAACCGAAAACATTCTAACAATTATGTGGAAATGAACAATATTTTTCAAAATAAACAGAAATAAATAATAACGTTATCATAGCAAACGCTCATAATAACACGTGTAACTAGCTTATTATCTTATCACTTATTGAACCTATATACACGTACTTCTTTATCATTATTTCGAATTAAAATTTTTCCATTTTTTGTCCATACATATTTGAAATGATGCCCATAAGCCTTTCTTTTAACTTGTTCTAACGGCCTCCTTGTTTCCATTGTTAACGATTCATTCAAAAGTACCTTTTTCTAATTTGTTTTGCCTCGTGTGGTAAACTATTCCACCATGTCCTTTCTTTTTTGATTATATGTCATTGGATTTACATTTATATTTCACTAACAATAAACTGGTATTTTCAAAGTCAAATAACTTTATTATCCAACTCTTTTAATACAACTTTGCACCTTAAGATAGCTAGAGCTGCTTGACAAGGCGTATAGAACCAAATTACTTCTATTCCTAACACTTTAAAACCAATTCAATTTGACTCAACACCCTATTATAAATTTACTGTCTAAAATTTCCCGAAAACTTTATTACAATTCTATACCAATATTTACTAGTTTTATTACCTTTTTCATTTGAATGATAATTGTAACCTTTATTGTGTGAAAACGTGACTGAACACATACACTTGTCTGTTTAAAAATCACCATGAAATAAGTAGAATCTAATCGACAAACAATGTAAGTATGGTACGGACAAATTAACATGGCATCAACATTTAATACAAGCAATAATTGACAAACTAATTTAATACACTTTTAATACACCCAGTCCACCGAGTAAAATACAGATACTAGTTGCTTTTTGTTTAAAAATTAAGTTATGCTATTATATATATATATATATATATATATATATATATATATATATATATATATATATATATATATATATATATATATATATATATATATATATATATATATATATATATATACATGTGAGTGTGTAGTGTGTGAGTGTGTGAGTGTGTGAGTGCGTGAGTGTGTGAGAGTGTGAGTGTGTGAGTTTGTGAGTGTGTGAGTGTGTGAGTGTGTGAGCGTGTGAGTGTGTAAGTGTGTTTGTGTGAGTGTTTGGGAGTGAGTGAGTGCGTGAGTGTATGAGTGTGTGTGTGTGTGTGCGTGAGTGTGGGTGTGTCAGTGTGAAGTGTGAGTATGTGAGTGCGTGAGAGTGTGAGTATGTGAGTGTGTGAATGTGTGAGTGTGTATGAGTGTGTGAGTGTATGTGAGTGAGTGTGTGTGTGTGAGTGTGTGTGAGTGTGTGTGAGTGTGTGTGGGTGTGAGAGTGTGTGAGTGAGTGTGTAAGTGTGTGAGTATGTGAGTGTGTGAGTGTGTGAGCGTGTGGACGTGTGAGTGTGTGACTGTGTGAGTATGTGAATGTGTGAGTGTATGAGCGTGAGTATGTGTGAGTGTGTGAGTGTGTGAGTGCGTGAATGTGTAAGTGGGTGAGTGTGTGTGTGTGTGTGGGTGAGTGTGTAAGTGTGTTAGTGTGTAAGCTTGTGAGTGTGTGGGTGTATCGGGTATGAGAGTGTAAGTGTGCGAGTGTGTGAGTGTGTGAATGAGTGAGTGTGACTGTGTGAGTGTGTCAGTGTGTGAGTGTGTGTGTGTGTGTGTGTGTGTGAGTGAGTGTGTGAGTGCGTCAGTGTATGAGTGTGTGGGTGTGTGAGTGATTGGGTGTGAGTGTGTGTGTGGGAGTGTGTGTGGGAGTGTGTGTGAGTGTGTGAGTGTGTGAGGGTTGAGTGTGTGAGGTGTGAGTGTGTGTGTGTGTGAGTGTTGTGTGTGTGTGTGTGTGTGTGTGTGTGTGTGTGTGAGTGTGTGAGTGTGTGAGTGTGTGAGTGTTGAGTGTGTGAGTGTGTGGTGAGTGTGAGTGTGGTGGTAGTGTGGTGTGGTGAGGTTGTGAGTGTGAGGTGTGAGTTGTGAGTGTGTGAGTGGTGTGAGTGTGTGGAGTGTGTGAGTGTGGAGTGAGTGGTGTGTGTGTGAGTGTGTGTGAGTGTGTGAGGTGTGTGTGGTGTGGAGTGTGTGAGGTGAGTGTGTGGTGTGTGAGTATGTGAGTGTGTGAGTGTGTGGAGCGTGTGGACGTGTGAGTGTGTGACTGTGTGAGTATGTGAGGGGAGTGGTGTGAGTGTGAGCGTGAGTGTGTGTGTGTGTGAGTGTGTGAGTGCGTGAATGTGTAGTGGGTGAGTGGTGTGTGTGTGTGGGTGGTGTGTGTAGTGTGTTAGTGTGTAGTGGAGTGTGTGGGTGTATCAGGTTGAGAGTGTAAGTGTGCGAGTGTGTGAGTGTGTGAATGAGTGAGTGTGACTGTGTGAGTGTGTCAGTGTGTGAGTGTGTGTGTGTGTGTGTGGGTGAGTGTGTGGTGGTAGTGTGAGTGTGTGGGTGTGTGAGTGATTGGGTGTGAGTGTGTGTGTGGGAGTGTGTGTGGGAGTGTGTGTGAGTGTGTGAGTGTGTGAGGGTATGAGTGTGTGAGGGTGTGAGTGTGTGTGTGTGAGTGTGTGTGTGTGTGTGTGGTGTGTGTGTGTGTGTGTGTGAGTGTGTGAGTGTGTGAGTGTGTGAGTGTGTGAGTGTGTGAGTGTGTGGGTGTATGTGTGTGTGAGTGAGTGTGTGAGTGTGTCAGTGTATGAGTGTGTAGGTGTGTGAGTGATTAGGTGTGAGAGTTTGCGAGTGTGTGAGTGTATGAGTCAGTGAGTGTGTGATTGTATGAGTGTGTGTGTGTGAGTGTGTGTGTGGTGAGTGTGTGAGTGTGTCAGTGTATGAGTGTGTGAGTGATTGGGTGTGAGTGTGGGAGGTGTGTGGTGTGTGAGTGTGAGTGTGAGTGTGTGAGGAGTGAGTGTGTGAGTGTGGGGTGAGTGTGTGAGTGTGTGTGTGTGTGGTGTGTAGTGTGTGAGTGTGTGAGTGTGTTGGTGTGATGTGTGTGTGGAGTGTGAGAGTGTGTGAGTGTGTGGTGAGTGAGTGTGTGTGTGTGTGTGTGAGGGTGTGGTGAGTGAGTGTGTGGTGTGTGTGTGGTGTGTGTGTGTGTGTGTGTGTGTGGTGTGAGTGTGTCAGTGTTGAGTGTGTGAGTGATTGGGTGTGAGTGTGGGAGTGTGTGTGAGTGTGTGAGTGTGCGAGAGTGTGAGTGTGTGAGGTTGTGAGTGTGTGAGTGTGGGAGTGTGTGAGTGTGTGAGTGTGTGTGTGTGTGTGTGAGTGTGTGAGTGTGTGAGTGTGTGAGTGTGTGTGTGTGTGGTGTGTGATTGTGTGTGTGAGTGTGAGAGTGTGAGAGTGTGTCAGTGTGAGTGTGTGAGTGTGTGAGTGTGTGAGTGTGTGAGTGTGTGAGTGTGTGAGTGTGTGAGTGTGTGAGTGTGTGAGTGTGTGAGTGTGTGAGTGTGTGAGTGTGTGAGGTGTGTGAGTGTGTGAGTGTGTGAGTGTGTGAGTGTGTGGTGTGTGAGTGTGGTGTGAGTGTGTAGGTGAGTGTGTGAGTGTGAGTGTGTGAGTGTGTGAGTGTGTGAGTGTGTGAGTGTGTGAGTGTGTGAGTGTGTGTGAGTGTGTGAGTGTGGAGTGTGAGTGTGTGAGTGAGTGAGTGTGTGTGTGTGTGTGTGGTGTGTGAGTGTGTGAGTGTGTGAGTGTGTGAGTGTGTGAGTGTGTGAGTGTGAGTGTGTGGAGTGTGTGGTGTGTGAGTGTGTGAGTGTGTGAGTGTGTGAGTGTGAGTGTGTGAGTGTGTGAGTGTGTGAGTGTGAGTGTGTGAGTGTGTGTGTGTGTGTGTGTGTGTGTGTGTGTGTGTGTGTGTGTGTGTGTGTGTGTGTGTGTGGTGTGTGTGTGTGTGGTGTGAGTGTGTTAGTGTGTGAGTGTGTGAGTCTGTGAGTGTGTGAATGTGTGAGTGTGTGAGAGGGTGAATGTGTGAGTGTGTGTGTGTGTGTGTGTGTGTGTGTGTGTGTGGGTGCGTGCTTGTGTGTGTGGTGTGTGTGTGTGTGTGTTGTGTTTCTTCTTCTTATTTTTCTTTTTATGTTCAGTTATCCTTAAAAAAACTGACTTACATACCTAAATATCCGATTGATTGACGTCAAAACCTTGGTTAAATTGGAAATAATAAGTTCGGATACCTGCAAAAAAAAACTTCTAATGTGGATGCACCGTACTGTTCTACTACTAACCGTTTTGAAAATGTTTTATCTTGAAATTTACAAAAAACTAACACTTAATCGTAAATATCTCGAAAACTAGTATGAATTATGGCATGTTAGTAATTGCCTTTCTTACCAGAAGTTTAATGCAGAGTCAAAAACGGTAATGTGTGTGGGCTGATTTAAAAAAAAAATATTACCGGTAGTATTCGGACACCTTACGCCGCCATTTTGTTTCTTGTGACGTTTCAAGACCCGGCAACTGGAACACCTCAACTCTCACTTTTTGTACACACCCACGAGGGTGGCGCATTTTAGACATTGAGGTTGACCTCAATCCCGGTCTTGAAGTTAGCCTAGGGCTCGGTCTTAGAGTTGGCCTTGTTAATTTTTTGTATTCTAATAAGGGACCCTGATGCTAACTTGTAAGACAGCTATAAGGACTTGCGTTAGGGTCTGCGGCCTCTTTTCGCGCCCTTACTTAATTATGCTAAAATTATCGTTGAGAGTACAAATAAATATATATCGTCTATCCAACATAATTTTTCAAGAGAACGCGATGCCATCCAAACAGACAACATGAAATCCGAGCTTTTATGGGACTATTATACTTATCTGGTATTAGCCATTCCAACCGCTCAAATGCAGATATGTGGAGGATAGATGGATATGGCACAGAAATGTTTTATCTCATCACGAGTTTGCAGAGGTTCCGGTTCTTGTTATGTTGTATCCAATTTGATGATAAAGAAACAAGTTTGAACCGAACAAAATTTGATAAGTTAGCTCCCGTTCGTACAATATTCTATCAGTTTGAAAAAATTGTCCACATGGTTATAATCATGCGGCATTTGTTACCATCAATGAGCTGCTACCGGCTTTTAGAGGGAATGCTATGTACGTCAATACATTCCCTCAAAACCCAACAAATATTTCATAAATAACAACAATTTTGATTGGAAAAGGGGAATAAGGTGAGCTCCTCGCGTTTGTGTTTGGCCAAAAAACGCCATTTTTGCAATGAGCACACACTTTTGCTATGAAACCAGACATCTTGAGGAAAATTTTTTGTAATTTCTACATGTGGGAAATTATTTTACAGTGATACGCTGGTTTTTTTATTCACAAGATTTATACTGCAAAACTTCTACCAACTAAATATATTAGTTTCGTTTAATGCGGATTTTAAGGGATTCTTAATAACCACATACTTTCCCGTGGTGCCAGGAGGTGAGTAAATCTTTTTCTGTTAATATTCATCCTCATTACCTTTTGTTTCAACATTTAGTCAGTTAAATACACTTTTTCAAGTTAGAACTAACTACATACACTTTTACAATTTGGCATTCAACTCGTATCTAAAACATTTGGTTCTCTAGGATTTCTATTGGTTGTTATTCGTTTCTTCAGGATGCTGCTGTTACGGATCTTACACACACAACATGCTGGTGAGTTTCTTTTATTATTGTTCCTTCATTACGAAGCTCTCGCTATATAGACACTTACTTCAGTTGACCTTCTAAGTATTTTAAGAGTCCCTAGAATGAATTACATTCACAAATATAGCACCGTTTCCTAAATCGTAAGTTCAATTACATTTAGTGTTTTAATGGTTGGAACATTGTTACCTCTAACGAGGTTATGTACATATAATAATAAATGTTTAATTAAGATTTTATTGGAAATTCACCAATTCACACTTACACAGGAGCTGGTTTGTTTAAGGTTGGTAATCTAGCTTCAATGTTGTTATTTAGGTGTAATACATTCCATTTTCACAAAAATTGGCAGTGTGTTGAACAGCTTTTGTACCTTTATACCTACTGCTTTGAAGTAATCATCTATTTACGATCTGAATTTTGCACTTACGTAATTCAAAGGTTGCTATGCAGAGTGCTTCACGATATATGTTAATATTTGTGCTTTGATGAACTAAAATGTTTACGTGGGCTGATTTTTATCACAATTTCATAGTTAGTTAATACGCTAATGTTTAATGCATGTCCGATGTGTCTCTTACTAGTTAGCTATTTAAGCTCTAATTATACGTGTTAGCAAATGTTATCATAATAAGTATTAGGTTATGGGGGTATTAGAGAATAACACACTGGGTATTAAGAAGTGTAGTGTAACTAATAGTACAACGGTATTGAACCATTAGGTAAAGCGTAATTGTATGCAAATAATTAGCGTGTCGCTGAAGGCAATAGAAGTCAGCAACTGCCGCGTGCGGCGTAGTAGCCGTGCATTCCTCTCTGACCGCGGCCATGTCATTATTCGGTCAATCATCGGAGGCGCTCGGGAGTATGTTTATAACACTCGGCCATCCTGACAACCAATCGTCTTCGAATTGGTCAGAAAGGAATTAAGAAAATAAACAAGTGCCCTGGCAATCTTTTCCGTGTTGCACCTTGGGGCACATAAGTATGCAATATGATACAATGTCTGTTCAGCAATACGGAACATAAAACCACTTAAACGTGTAGTAAAATGCTTGTTAGGTAGTGGAACATGTTGCAAATTGAATGTATAGAATATTTGTTCAGCAATGGAACGTACCACAACTTAACGTGTAGTAGAATGCATAAAATACGTCAAATACTTGTTCAGCATTGGAACATACCACGACTTAACGTGTAATAAAATGAATAGAATACATAAAACATCTTGAATGTGAAGCATAATAATTGTTCAGCATCGGAACTTATCACAATTTAATTACTAGTAACGTACTTACTGCTTGAAAACCCCAAAAGGTTTCATATTTTCGGAGCAAACTACTGCTTCGTATGCTATTTGAGATCTAGTACTATGTATGTCTTCTTTAATTCTGTATCGGTCATTAGAAAGTGCTTGGATAACTTTGAATGGCCTCCTGTATTTAGCATGTAATTTTTTGCTCTCATTAGTATTAGGGTAACTTGTAATTCTAGTCAGAACAAGAACGCCTACAGTAAAAGTTCCTATATTGAACCTTTTTTTATTGAAGTACTCATTTTGTTGGATGTGATCCTTTTCCAAACTTTGAGTACCATTTGTACGATTTTTATTACATCAACAATGTCATCATCGATCCCGGAACATGATTTCGGCAGGGGTGTATTTTGTAGTTTTATGGATAGTACTATTTATCCTTAGTTGAATTTTAATCTGTACTTAGTCCCATGAATCAGAATTTTTATTGAAATTATATGAAGCTAAAGAATCTGTTATAGTTCTGTTTGTCCTTTCTCCGTTGGAACGTGTCATTCCAACAGCAGATACGTATAATCGAATATGTCTTTCATTGCAAAAAGTATTAAAGTCATTAGATGTGAACGCTTTACTTGCATCTGAAATTACTCGGTTTGGATTACCGAACGTGGCAAATATTTCTTGTAGTATTTTGGTAACACTGAAAAAGCCTTTGTATCGGGTACAGCTCGAATAAAAGTAAATTTTGTAAATGCATCCACAATGTTCAGTATGTAAAGGTTACCATTTGCAGTTTTGGTAAATGGACCCAAGCGGTCTACATATATGTAAGGTATGGAACGGTTTTGCACATTTCGGTATTGAATATAAACAGCCTGGCTTTTTGCCAGATGGAGCTTTGTGATACAAACACGGCAAGCAACATTTTATGCATTTGGTTACGGATCTGCGCATTTTTGGAAACCTGTATGTTTTCCCAATACGACTTAAAGTTTTATTTAAGGCGAAATGACCAATGTCATCACGATTCATTTTAACCGTTTGCCAACGACATTTTTAGGCACAACCCAGCCATAATCTGTAATTCTTTAAATCCTATTGCCTCGCAAATCAAACTCATTAAAAATGGCTTTTATCACCTTCGTAATCGCCGGATAAAGGAGTTTCTTTAATTTCAGTAATTTTATAATCTTGGTCTTGGGCGTGTAATAACCATCGTCCTCAGATATGTTTTCTACTAACTCGGATCCAATTACGACTGAATGCATCAACATGCCACCCGGTCGGTGACGGATTTCGAATTGAAAATCTTGTAATGAAAAAATCCACCTTGCAACCCTTGGAACTGTCGACTGATTGGTAAGGGATTTTTTACAGCATTCAAGTCAGTAATAACCACGAACGGCTTTCCAATTAAATATTATCTAAAGAGTATAAACTACGGCAAGTAATTCGAGTTCGAATGAATGTTAATTCTTTTGCTCTCTCGTAGTACATTTAGTGTAATAAGCTACAGATTTCTCACCACTTTCTGTAACTTGGATAAGAATTCCTGCTATACCATCCCTGCTGGCATCAGCGTATACTGCCGACTGCAATTTTGGATTAAAAACGGATATCACATGACTTGAGGTAATTAGTTTTTTTTAATATTTTACCACTTTTGTATGCTCATTATTTCACACCTACGGTGTGTCTTTTTTGAAAACTACAGTTAAAGGTCCGGTCTTTATGGAGACATTTGATATAAATTTTCGAAAATATCCTACCAAACCTATGAATTGTCGTAGCTGTTGTATAGATTTTGGTAGTGGAACATTTTTAACGGAATCTGTTTGCCACTGATTCGGAGAAACACAATTTTTTCAAATTTGATAGCCCAAGTAAGATATCTCGATGTGTGGGAATGAACATTTTGACAATTTTAAAGTTTAACCGTAATCTTGTAAATTAGTTAAAACGAACCGTAATTTATCTAAGCCTTCGCCTATGGTTTTGAAGGTATTAAAATATCGTCTAGATGTATAAGAATTCCTAAATGTCGGAGGTGCTCGAAATGACTGTCATCATTCTCTGAAATTCATAAGGTGCATTCGTAAGGCCAAAATAAGTTCTAAGAAATTCATAAGCTCCATCAGGCGTCAGTCTGGATGAACAGGTATTTGATAATAACTAGACACTAACTCCATTGGAGTGAAATAAGTGTTTGAAAGTTTGTCAATAAAGTCCTCTATTAAAACCATTGAAAATTTATTTTTAACAGTTATTTTATTGAGGGCCATGTAATTCACAACCATTCTTTTACAGCCGTCTTTTTTGTCAACTAATAATACAGGGCTTACATACGGTGATTTACTGCGTCTTATTACATTCGCTTCTAATAATTCATTTATTATGCCTCTTAGGCTCTCTGTTTCTTTTTCTGATAATTGCACGTTACCAGTTTATTAACTGTAAGTTCGTTTGTTAAAGAAACTGAAGAAACGTTTCCCAAATCCATGGGTTTTCTATCAATACATAATCTAAATTTGTTAAGCAACGTATACAGTGAGGCTTTTTCACTTTCAGACAACACACCGTGATCAACTTTAATAGTAAGCTTTTATTTAAATTTTAAATGATTGTTCACCGTAAAGTAAATAACTGGTTCATTTTCTGCAAAATTCCTACCAATTAAGACGCCACTAGAAGAAGGTGAATCATCTATCACGTATAATTTGCAACGTACACTTGCATCATCTAATTTTACGTCAACTTCTACGTAATCATACACACTAGTGCCAAAAATCAAGAAACCTGACAGATTCACTTTATTCTTTAGGGGTAATATAGAAAGATAGAGGTATGCAGCCATTTGCTTTTGAATTATTGAACAGTCACTACCTAGGTCTACAAAAGCTGTCACTGGTGTTCCTTGAATTTCTTGTTTCAAGTTTTATATTTTTCGAACAAACAACTTGTAGATGACCCGGTTTATTGCATTGTCGACATACTTTATGTCGACTCAGACATTCTTGTCGAAGGTGCTCTGAACTGCCACAAGAATAGCAATAATTATTTTTATTCACACTTGTTGAATTATAATTTTCTGCATTACGGTTTTGTAACTTACATTTTCCATAACAGTACATTATTTTGAATACGTCCCTGAATAGCATACGAATTTTTTTGAGTATGAAAGTTTTTAGTAAGGACTGGAATTAAATTTTGTGGACCAGCACACCACTATTTTGTTATGTGTGGACCAGTGTATATTTCTGATAACAACCTAAACATATTTCGTTTCACGAATGTACATTTTACATTTTTACATTTTACAACTATTTTGGCTTTCTGCCATGTTTATACATATTTGCTTATAATTTTATTGGTCAATTGAAGGGTTTTACTTTATGCTTTTAATCTATGCTTGTGGTAATAGTGGAGGCTACCAATTTTTGGTTGCCGTTGGAAAAATGTATGCTTTACTTTTTGTCATTACTGTTAATCCAATTTAAATTTTCTTGTGTGCTTAAAAACGCAACGGTAGACACCTGGCTGAAATATTTTGATTATTTATATCAGGTTTAAATTAATATTCGGTTGAATTAAAACTGATACTCCAGTGTCAAGGAGAGCTCTTCCTAAATCCACGGTTTTATGATTTACTTGATTTTGATTATGTGTTATGTCTTTACGTTCTAGGCTCAACACTAGATGTCAAACAGTGCTTAAAACATTTTTCTTTTTCTTAGTACGGTAAAGTTTGATTCAGTGCCTGATATATTTTTTTTTGTATTTAGGGATAGCACTATCAAGAAAGGTAAGTGTGTTTGGGTAAATCAATAGTTACGAAAAGAAAAATTGCTCGGATTGTTCATGAATGGTATAGCTATCCAAACTTATGATGTCGGTTATTCTAAGGAGTCTTAGCCTTTGTAACTGATGAAATTATCTAGCTATATTAGTGAGTCTGTGTAAAGATTGAGGTATTTATATTTTGCATAGTTTTAAGAAGGGTTGTGGTATTAATTTATTTCGAGAATTAAACCGACTTGCGGGGTAAGCTACCAGTAGTTGTTTTTTATTACTGCGTTTTAGGGTTTAATTCCTATTCTTTTTCTGGACTGTGTCCACCATTTATTCTTTTAATTGTACCGTCCCTCTTATATCGTGACGTAGTCCTTTTCTTGGTTTAGGGCGATATAAATTTAGATTAACTGGTGCTCTTTTATTACTGTATGAGCAATAAATAATTTTACATAACTTTTATTTCTAAGGTCTCTTAATAGTCTAAAAAACAGATATTTATTAAACTTGAACTAACACATATATCCTCCCTTGAGAATTTTTTTGTCGCTAAATTACGCGTCGTATGAAAAAATTGGATAAAACATAATTATCCATTAACACGTATAAAGGATGTCCGTTTTTTCGAGTTCCCGCAAGTGGATCTAACTTATCTTTAGAGATAAACAGTTAGATTAGGTCACAGTTCGCATTTTGATATTAAACAATAATCTGAAGGAAAATTAGAGCTGTCATCTTTTGTTTTTAAATTGAAAAAAATGCAAATTTTGGTTTTCGTTTTTATTTTCTTAAGCAAAAACCATTAAAGCTAGACTTTTTTAACTAAAACATTGTTAAGTCACTTTTTCACAAAGAATCTAAATCTGTCATCGTAATTTCCATGGTAGCCTAGACGTAAAAGATATAATACCCAACCTTTTTTTTCTTATGTGCGCAATTTAGGTTTTTTGCAGCTTTATATCAAGTTTTTTTTCTAAATACAATGATTTATCACAAATATACCTCTGCCTTAAAGATAACAAAGTTTTAACAAAACTTTGACAGATTCACCATCATTATGACACAAAAGCGCAAAGTTTTCAAAGAAAATAATAATTATTACTAAAAGATTAAAAATATTAAACACAAGAAGAAGAAATAGTAAAAAAATTAAAGCAAGTGTTCAAATTGGCCACACTCAGCTTCAAGGCACACCGCCGCTTGCTTTCTTAGCAATATTGTTGTCCATAAAGTCTGTTAAAAACGTCCTTAAGAAATTGAGGTAACAATCCACCATTAAATTTTCTTCATAGGTGAATGGACCTACTACTGCATGGCACGAAAAACAAACGCACACATTAAGGCCAAAGCGTATTTGCGATCGCCGTTTTTTTAAACTGATGAAGATTCTCAACTGCCCAGTAATATTCATTGTGCCGATTAAACATTCCTGCATCTGTGAACTTCCACTTATCGGACCATATAAAACCGTCAAGGAAATTTTAATGGTTTTTAGTTTATTTATCAGAAACGTTGACCACTGTCTCCTGGATGAAAAGGATTACGACATATGGATTGCGTATGGCCAATACATATGTTTTTGAGTAATCTTCAAACGACTTGGTGTGCTAAGGCTAGCTGATCTGCAACTTACCTCGGTGAGACTAGAGGATTGCCTTGTACCTAATGAAAAAAGTTAGTACTTAGGGGTTTGTTATAAAAATCATGTGAAATTTCAACGCTTGTATTTCCTGTTATTGTTCATTGGGCCTATCGCCATAATTTTGTCTCGGTTTATTAAACGAACCACATTCACGCAAACTTCTATCCATAAATTGAGAAAACCTTAAACTCGGTTGTTGTCGCTCTGGATAACGCTGCAAATATGTTTTCGCGGTGACTACTGCATTTCTATGCGAAACTTAATAAATTTGCAGCGTATCTCTTTTTTTTCATTGGAAAAGGCGTAAATGTAAGGCAGAACTGTTATGTGTGATACATCATTGTGGATAAACATGCAAAGATCCAAAATTTTGGGGATAAAATATTTAAAGGTTTACAAGTAAAAAAAAATTAATGTGAGTTGGAAATTGTTATAAAAATTTTCGAAAATTTAAAGAGTGTTTGAGCAGATTTGTAATAAACAGCAATCATTCAGTTAAAAAAGTATTCTGTATAAAAACCCGATCGAAAAGAATTTTTAAAGTGATCCATAATATAAGTAAGGATGTTAAGTATTATAAATTAGACAGTGCATTAACAGCACATAATTGACCGTTTATAGACATTTAAGAATTTAGTGATCAAGTGTAATTAAAATATTCTTAGACGAACACTTAACAAGAAATCCAGTAAATGAAATTATTAGTAGTGTGTACTCAGAACTAATTAAAGCTAATTCGTCCCCAGTAGATAGGAGACTACATCTGATAAAGGACCTCAGGAATTACATATATATATATATATATATATATATATATATATATATATATATATATATATATATATATATATATATATATATATATATATATATATATATATATATATATATATATGCTAGAACGTAAGTAGTAGGAATAATCCATAGGAATTGTTTTTTGTATGTGTCCTTTTATGGAAGCAGCCAGTTAACTTATTCTGTTGTTTCAATTATGGTAAACCTAATCTACAGCTTTAAGGGAACCAATATTATTTTTTTTGTGTGCACTTACATAAAGGATTACACCGTTTAAAAATAATTAAACTTTTGACATTTGGGATAGTTTACTGATCTGAAAATTGCTTAATTTGAGTCAGATCCATTGCAATATTTAATTAATTTGCATTCTTTAAGAGTCATGCAGTACATAATACTAGTCACGATTGATTTATTCAGTAAAAGTTTTAGATTTGAGACACGGCGACCTATAATAAAGAATTGCAAACAGTTAATTCATTATGTTTTGTTATAAACGAATAAGTTCAAAGGCAAATATGTAATTGAAAATTATTATTAATTTTATTATATACATAAATAAAAAGTTTACCTCGAGTAGGATTTGAACTTACCACCTGTACTTTGCTAGAGTACCGCGCTAACCAACTGCCCTATCGAGATTCAAGCCCCAATCGATGTAAATTTTGTCTTCATTTACATGGAACTGATGTAAATTCTAAATATAATGAGATTACAACCAAATTACTTATACTAATGAAATGTGAGCCTGCAATATCGCAAGGATTCAAACATACCAAACGAACTTGACTAATATTAAATTATTATAAGTTTCTGTTATGAACGAATAAGTTCAAAGGTAAATATGTAATTAAAAATTATTATTAATTTTATTAAATACATAAATAAAATTAATAATAATTTTTAGTTGCGAACAGTATTTGAGAAGACAGTCCATAAAAGACGCACTGATCGTTTTTTTTTTAATAGACCAAATTACTATTTTTCCGATTTTGGCCATATTTATTTATTTCATAATTTTTATGACAGTTATAATTATTAGTTTATGCACATACGAGGGTAAATTTGAAAATATCGAGATTAAGTAACACTATACTTTTATGTACACGGTGTGATAAACAAGTTTACGATAACGTATTGTTTAAAGATGTTCTTGAGCTTTGCATAAATTTATTTTTAAGGTTAATTGAACGTAGATATTTTCAAAACTAAATTGACGTGTATTAAGGCTACTGAGCCGGAATTTAACATCCTCTTTTAAATTGAAAGAGTGTTGTCGGAATTGAATGTTTGAACTTGAATTGTGTATAATTTACCAGGTACACTACAATTCTATCTTCCACAGCCAGATAGGGTCAATTTAACAACTCGTCTAGGACGTTTTATGTCAGAGAAATTTTAAATTGTAGATTTCAACCATTTTATGTCTTAATCGAACCGGTCCATTTTCACTGCAGTTAGGTTGGCAACCCGCTTACCTTGGTAAGCCTGGACGACGCCTAATGCGGTTTGATCGTGTAACAAAATAAAACTTGAGTTTTTGACCAAATTAAGTGTTTTACCAAATCTGTTTCAAAGAAAACTGCATGAATGGAAAGGACCAAAAATAAAATTTTAATGAGGCTACCAAACGCACCGAAACAGAAAAATAATTTTTATCGCACATCAGAATGTAGACTTCAATGTTTTAATTAACTGATTTTGAATTGTGTAAGAAGTTACAAATTGGAAGACAAATGAAACGGTAGTATTCTTGATTAGTTGAAATAACTATCTGATGAGTTTTGTTAATTCTGGTGAACATAATTAGAAGAATTGATTATATCAGTTATCAAACCATTTTGAAACATAATCCATGGTTATTTAATATACAGGGTATTTCAAAAAATATTACGCTAATGTCTAGGGCAAATAGAATATTAAAAAAAAACGGTTTGTTTGGTTACTAAGCATGTGCCCGAAAATGCCTCCTTAAGAAGATACGGTCCTTTTTTTTTATTATCTCTGAAACGGTTTAAGATACCTAATTAAAATTTAGACCACAAATACCAGTGATTTGGTCACATAGGATAGTGCAAACAAATTTTTAATATGTTGCATAGGAGCGTCGCTAAAGGGTGGGTGCCTTTTATTTTCCCCCAAACTTTTTTTATGGGGATAGTTAAAATTTTTTCAACAATTTGCCACAAAAAAAGTACTCTTGTTGAAACTAAAAAAAATTACTGGTTTTGGAGTTATTTTAAGGTTTTAGCAAGTAATGCTGACCGAATATATCATTTTAAATTATACAATTAATAATTTTCATATGCGAGAACGAACTACCTCAGGGAATAATGATTGTTTCAGAAACAACTATTACGTAAAAATATTGTAAATTATTTAGAACCTAAAAAAGGTTTTATTTGTATGACATTAACACAGAACAGACAAAGGAAACTGTTTAAAAAAAGAAGAACGAATAACAAACAACAAACAGAAAAAAAGATTTAATAAGTAGGTACGGGTTTTCATATTAAATGTCTGCAGTCTAAGCCTACTTAATTCAAGTAAATCAAATTAACTCAATATATGTTCTATTTTCTTATTTTAGATAATGTATGTTAAAACCTCAAATAACTCCAAAACCAGTAATTTTGTTTACTTTCAACAAGAGTACCTTTAAGTGGCACCCCCATTTAGGGACGCTCCAGCACGAAATATTAAAAATTTTTCAACACTACCTTTTATGACCTGATCAAAGGTATTTGTGATCTAAATTTCATTTAGGTATCTTAAACCATTTCAGAGATAAAAGAAAAAAAAAATTTTTTGGGCCACTTTTACAGGGCCGTATCTTCTTAAGGGGGCATTTTGGGATACATGTTTATTAACCAAACTAGCGTTATTTTTTAATGATCTACTTACCCTAGAGATTAGCGGAACGTTTTTTGAAACATCCAATCGAATTAAAACTTTTACGAAAAATTTTCTATTGCTTTGTTTTGGATTAGAAATATCACCTAAACTGTTGTCAAGTCTCCTCTTTGAGCTGTAACTACTCTCTCCTAAAATAGGTGTAAAATCTCCTACTTTTTCTACAGCAATGTGCTAAACAATTTTAATTATTAAAAATACCTTTGCTCCTCTGTCTTCTTCGAATTACTGGTCTTTTAACTATCTACTATACACACATTGTCTGAACATTGCATCCCTAATTGCAACCGTTCTTTCCACAAATAGTAAGCAGAGTTTGCAAGAAATAGTTGTAGGAAGCAACCTACGCATGTAATTTAGATAATTGTAATATATGCCTATAAATTTAAAGGTAGGTACTCTTAAATAAAACTAAAACTGTAAAAGTTATAATAACATATTTAGCAAAAACTACATTGAAAACAATACTTTTCGTTAAATTAAATTAAATCTTTCGTTTCTTATCATAAATAGAAACAAAAAGTGACTTGTATTTTTTATGTTACTATATTGTTTCAATAAAGACTTCAATACAGTGGTAGTTAAGTAAAAGGCAATCACAATGTTGCCTATAAGAGTTGAAAATAAAGCAGACGTATAATATAAGATATCATAAAACCAATAAAGCTGTCCTCTCAAGAGAGGCAAGAGATTGACCGAAACAGTAACATCGACTTTATCTAGAATTATAGAAGAACCTTAAAAGCAATATTTTTTTGGGCGATTGTATAGTATCACAAAACGTGTTATGAGGATGCGGAGGCGCGGTCGTTGGCAAGCGGCACCGCGACTTGCAAGGGATGAAATGCTGCTCTGAAAAGAGAGAATCTGAGACGAATAAGCGGAAGTAGGATTAGCGAATTACTTCAAATAGGATCCCGTTTGTCTAACCAACGTGTAAGCTTTAAGATAAATGTTATTAGTCACTATTAAATTTATTGCCATATTAGTTCAGTTAAAATGGAGCAATTTATTTGAAAAAGGAAACTTGAAAATTTGGATATCAATATTTCTTCTAATCTAACAAATGCAATATCGGTTATTGACAGATCACTTATAACATAATAGTAGAATCAATTTTAATATGTTTAAACAGAAAAGTGTTCATAAAAGCTCAATAAGCAAAATTTATGAAATTTAAATCTTTATTTGATAAGTTGTGGAATGTGGAATTATTGATACTAAAAATTGTTTCAATAAAGAACTTGCTTTACATTTATTTGTACAACAAATATTTGAGTGGTATCAACTTTTACCAAAGAGGGATAATACGATTTTATTCAAATACGCTCATATGCTCACATGAAATAAATATAGAATAAATATAGAACGTTCGCATAAAAATAAAAGTTAAATCTTGATAAATCATGATCAAAATCTTGAGCTTTATGACACTTAGTAATAATTATTGGAAAAGGAATAAATTTTGCAATTTTACCCGTCTTATAAAGTCAACTATATTTTGTTTATCTGGTTTCTTTATTAAAAAATGGAATTGAATAATAAATTTACCAATATGTTTACAGGGGGAATCTGAACTCAAGAGTAAAGTTTAATTAATTTAATTTATTTGAACAATTTTGGTATAAGTGTATTCGAGTTAGACTAGTAAACGATCAAAATTTGATAAAAATTAAACTGTTAACTTTTTCAAAAAAACTTAATAATGTGTTGCGCCACCACGATGTCTTATGCTCTCATTAACACGTTTGGGCATACTTCTAATGAGTTGATCGATTTCCTCCTGAGGTATCTAATCCCATGCTACCTGCACAAAATGGGGACGGTATGAAAAGAGTCCATAAACAGTTCGCATCCCAATCTCCCTTCTACGTTCTGCAAACCACTGGTCCGCAATCGCCCGTGTTCACGAGAGCCAATACTCTAATACGGCGATCTTCGGCTTCTGTAGTTCTTCAAGGACGTCCTGTAACTCTCGCTCTTCGTGTACGGCCCTCTTGGTTACATGCACGAACACAGACTGCCACAGACTTTAAACTCCGTGGCGTTCTATCGGATATATCTCTCATTGACAAACCAGCCTCTCGTAAGCCCAAAATCCGATTTCTATCAAACTTGCTTAACTGCCGAAAATGTTGGCGTCCTCGCACCCGAGGCTTCGTGATTGAATTAAAAAAGCTTTTGTAATGTGTTTTACACGTCTTAAATGTAGCTACAAATGATTGAACTACTAATATGGCTAAAACGTTGATCGTTTTTTATCTTAACATAAACAAACATGTTCCCAGAATATTCGTTATTACTGGGTGTTCTTCTTTCTATGTCACTTAGTATATATGTATATATGGTATAGCTATGTAATTCACATAGTAAGAAATTTCATTAATTTGTACAAATGGTACATTTAGATATATAATATTAGGTAGGGACGATTGATTGACATTGAGATGGATCTAAATTTATATAATTCATAATAATATGTTAATATAATAATAAACGACAACATATTACACATGAGTATAAGGTATGTTAGTTATCGTAATGCAATAAATCAATTCATTATTAGTTAGTAGGTTTATTTAAGTATAATTTTCCCAAATGACATGAATCACAGGCTGTATATTACAAACGTGATGTTAAAACTAGTATTGGGCATATATCAATGGCACAATTACTGTGTACGCAGACAAGATATGTGAACACGTTCGTGTTAGTTCGAAAACGAAATATAAGTGTTAAAATTGAAGAACAAACAGGATAAATACATTGGTTATTAACAATCAGACATAAATAATTCAGCAGTTCTGGAATAATTGTGAATAATTGACATTTACAGACATTAAATTAGTGATATTTAACAAGTCTTATAAGAACTTATAAACTTCCAAAAGTGTGAAAATAAATTAATATAAGACATAAACATTAAGGATATACACTTTCACAAACATTTAAAGTGCTCTAAAATGTAAAATTATACATTTGAAAATTACTGTATTGAGTTGAGGTTATGTTAGTTCCTCGCATAAAAATTATATAAAATTGTTATAGAATAGGACCAATTGGTCTAAATAAATTATAAGAGGTAAAAATAGTAAAGTAGCCTCAATTTCAAGTCACAAATCACTATATTAGTGACTATTTTACCAAATTTAGTTTTAAGGGTAAATGAAAATTTCAGATAATTTTCCTTTCAAATTGGCCGTAGGCTTTTAAAGAATGTGTATTTATATGTAGTAGCATCACATATTCATGTGGAAATCAATTCCAGGCCTGAAAAGTGTATAAAATTAGTATAAATTCAATAAAGCAATGTAAAAATTAACATGTTTAATAATTGGAGCAAGTAGTTCGTGTAAGGACTTATTTTATTAAAAAAATTGTGTAGATTCCAAAAATGTTGTTAGTTTTAAGATAGATTAAGGGGTTCAAGAGTTATGAGCTTTTGAAATTATATTTAAAATTAAGAAAAGCACTAGCCAATCAGAATTGAGGAAATATTTGAAATAGTTGTTGATAACAAATGATGAATGTGGTTTCTAACGATTTGAATATAAATAGAAGTGCTGGAGGATTAGTAGCTCTCTCTGTTTTCTCTCTGTTCCAACACCTTGCTAAGCAAGACGTAAATATTTTAAATAAAATAACGTCACTTTCATAAAATTTAAGTGCGGTTTTAGTATCGGCAGTTTAAAACAAGTGATATTCATTTGTCGGTAATTTAAAATAAGGTTAGTTTACCTCTAAATAAATTCGGTTGTTATCGACAGCTACGAGTGAAAATATTTTCCGGAGATTCGATATTGTTTTTTTAAGTTTTGTTTTCGTTTGATATGGATTTTGTTAGTTGTGTTTTTCCGTTTTTCTGTTATTATATTTTTTATTATTGGAAGTGTGTTTAATTTAAATAACCTTCAAACTAATGGTGCATTTCAAAAATTATTTTGAAATAAAAAAGTTAATAAATTGTGATGATCCTGAAAACAAAGAATTATCATGGACGAAGAAATATTAGTGGAACTTACTTAAACGAATAACCATTAATAAAGAAGCAGATTTGGATATCAAAGAAGCAGATTTGGGTTTCAAAGGAGCTGTTTTCAACGGTCAACTCCAGCATCGTAAAGAAGATAACGAGGCCATTTGAATGAGTGTACCAATTTTATTTATGTAATTGTTGACATTGATAATTTCATTTGTGTGTTAATTATGTCCATATTTTGTAATAAACATGTTGTGCGACAACTTGTATTCATGTCCAAAGGTAAGATTAATTGATCTAAAAATAAATGGTTATTATAATATTTACTAAATTCAGGCATAAATATACTTACGTTTATGGGGTGTTTTCATTTTATATTCACTGAAAGGTCATATGAATGCGTATTCATAGCGCATGCTCAGATATTATACATTTGAAGATTTTTTTATGTACAAGGAGTTGCACATATTTCGATGCAATTTAAAAATTATATTTCTATTTCTTTGAACGAGTTGAATATATTAAAATATAAATGGGCGACAACTGAATGTAAATTAATCACATTACTTATAATTATAAAATTCAAAATCAGAATATAAATCGACAAGCTAACAATTTACTTTCTCATATAGTTTTAAAGTGTCTTCTAAATTTGAACCCTATCCCCTTTGAAGAGTCTTTATATGCGACTGTTAAGCTAGTTAGGCGTATTAAAAATAAAAATAAATTATGAAAATATTTTTGTAAATATCTTCCAAGGGCGCACATTTGTTGGCACAAAGATTTGAATCAACGCCCATCACCGCCAGGTGGCGCTATCTCACTTCAATTTTTTAAATGCAATGCCCTATTTTTTATTTCATTTTTGGATTCTATGACATATTTGTGATGACTTTTATTAAGACTCCTACCAACCTATCTTTTGTAGTTTCTGAGAAAAAAGATAATTTTTGGAATTTTATTAATTGAAAGCATACAAATTAAATTAAATGTTCAAATGTTTCTCCATCATTTTCTACACACACGTTTGATAACGCCTAATTAATGTAACACTAGTTGCCGCTCTTAAAGTTTCTTGTGGTATGTTTGCACAAGCAATTCTAATTTTGTTTTGTAACTCCTCTACATCTCTAGAAGGAGTTTCATACACTACACACTTTAAATGTCCCCAAAGGAAGTAGTCTAAGAGACTAAGGTCAGGAGAACGAGCTAGCCACATAATGGGACCATTTGTACCTATCCATCGTTGCGGAAACACTCTACTTAGATCATTTCTCACTATTGCGCTATTGTGCGCCATCCTGTTGAAAGTACATCACTTGCCGCAGATTTACATTTACATCTTCAAGCAAAGGATGCAGTTGATTTTCAAGAAAATCCAAATAGCGTTGGCCTGTTAAGGTACCATTAAAAAAATATGGGCCTATCAATTTGTCATCTATCATTCCGCACCATACATTTATGTTTCATCTCACTTGGAAATTGGTTGCTCTTACCCAATGAAGATTTTCTGACGACCAGTAATGGGAATTGTGGCGATTAACGATTTCATTGTTTGAAAAATTACTTTCATCAGACCACACGATACGACCTAGAAAATTAGGGTCTTGCGCATAATGTTCCATAAAAACTCCGGTGATAAAATTAAGTCTGCGATCTTGATCTCCTGCATGCAGTCCATGTACCAAATGAATTTTAAATGGTTTGTATTTATTAGATTTTAATATTTTATGGACAGAACCAACTGATACGGCACACTCTTCAGAAATAGATCTCACAGACACATGAGGATTATAAGCTACACATGCTAATACACCGACGGTGTGTGCTTCATCTGTTGCTGTCTTTGTGCGATTCTCGCACTTACGGTGAGGAAAATGACCGGTTCGCCTCAAAATATTTGCTACACGAACAAATGCATTTTTTCCGGGATGGCGTCGATCGGGAAACCTGACAGCATACAATACTTGTGCAGCCCTTGCATTTTTTCTACATTCACCATAAATTATTACCATATCAAAATATTCTTCGTTAGAAAACGTAAACATAATTATGGAATTTGAAGGTGCACAGACGATTTTCAAAACTGAAACTGTAAACTGACAGAAACTTGACAGACACTTCATTACGCGTTTGTTTTCATGGCATTATAAATGTTTCACGTGATTCTTAATCAACGACTGTGATAAGTTGGTCCCCTTACAATTTAGTGTACAGCGTATCGCATTATTTCGGCGTTATCTGCATTATTTTGTGGAAGAACAATCTTTTATCTTTCATTTGGTATAAAATTTGCTATTTTGTCTGTATCACTCAAATGTTATGAGCACTTCCTGAAATTACGTTTTTGGGCTAAAATTCCAAGGATTATTTTTTCTCAGAAACTACAAAAGATAGGTTGGTAGAAGTCTTAATAAAAGTCATCACAAATATGTCATAAAATCCAAAAATGAAATAAAAAATAGGGCATTGCATTTAAAAATTGAAGTGAGATAGCGCCACCTGGCGGTGATGGGCGTTGATTCAAATCTTTATGCCAACAAATGTGCGCCCTTGGAAGATATTTACAAAAATATTTTCATAATTTAAAAATCTTCATCCGCTCTCGAGATATTGCACTGTCCCATTCCTCGCTGAACACGCTGTATATATATATATATATATATATATATATATATATATATATATATATATATATATATATATATATATATACATACATACATACATACATACATATAACTTCTGAATAACAATTAGACTTGTATGGCTAATTCATGACCGTTTCGTGCGAAACTGAATAAATATGAGAAAAATTATTTGTGTTAATTGAGCAGTTTAATTTAAAATTAGAAGACATGTACGATAACACATGCACAATATTTGAAACAAACTTGCAGACACTAGCACATTACTAAAAATAAAAAATAAGTGTCATAAACTAATTGAGGGAAGCGACTGTATCTCAGGACCTGTCAATCTGACAAACATGGTATATACCCTTGCTTACATCATTAGAAAGTCTAGATAATTCTACATACTTTTAGTTTTCGAAAAGTAGATTAAGTTTGCAAGAAAAACGTAAAAGCTGCAAGCCGATATTTGTTCTCGTTTTAAAGCCCTAGCGAAATAAAAATCTTTTAACACTTTAATTAACGAAGTTTGCTGAAATTGAGCCGAATTGGGTAAATGTTGGTCTCATAATAAAGTGATAGTTGTTAATCGAATTAAGGACCAACCGTAATTTTTAATGTCTATCACCGTCGCTAGGGTACGTTAAAGATAGAAAAGTAAGGTTTTTCGCATTTTCTTAAGAACTTTAGTTGCAATGATGCAGGTATTTACTTATTATATCAAAATCAAAAAGTAAATTAAATTTGCCATAAAAAAAGGCACAAGAATTATTTTAATATTATTGTTAGTTGTAGAGAAATTAAATTTTAATTTTAAGGTGGCTCACTCTTTAAAGTTCAATTAAAATAAAAAATCCGATATTAAACCCAAAAACATTAGGTATTTAATGCCTCGATAAATGTTTAAACTGTCTTTGCAACGGAAGCTACAATTGTTACAAACTTTCAGGTTCGTGGTAATATTCGATACTTCTTTGTCACCAGTTTTATAGGTAGTCCGCTTGGACTTACCGTTCGGATTATTTTTCTTACCGGGCTAGCTCAGGCTAATAGGGTTAATTTGGGAAAGATTTTAGAAAAATTCTCCTTTTACCAAGTTCAAATTTATAATCAAATTTTATCTCAATTAATTTGAAAATAAATAAATCGACCGTTACAGTACCTCGTTTTTGACCAAGGAATTTCAACATACTACGTTTGTAAATTCAGAAATCATTTAAAACAAATTGTATTACCTTACAGTTCCTTAAGATTTGAAGAAATAAGCTTTCAGTTTCTAAATTTTGAACAACGAGTTAATAGCAATAGGCTTTGGATGGAGTTAACAGAAGCATAATCTCATACGTTTACGGATACTATTAAGTTTGTTCTGAATAAGCTAACAAATAATATTATTCAAATATTTACATTAATGGTACCCATCTGTTTTTCCGGTTAATGGATATTTTAAAAGTGTACAGATTTGTCTTGTCAACTTACTACTTCGTATGGTTCTTCGTACAACAGAAAGAATTTATTTATTTCATGGCTAAGCGATGATGATTGGTGATGTGTTTTAAGTAGCACCAAGTCTTCGGGATAATATGTAATAGGCTCCCTCATTTGATTAGCATGTTTCCTTTTCCGATTTTGGGCTCGGCTTCTGAGTCTCTCTTTGGCAAATATTATTCTCGTTTCTACATCCGTATCGGTGCGTACTGGAAACTATTAAACTTTCAATTATATGATTAAATCTTCGGCCTTTTGACAACTCTATGGGTGTGAAGCCAGTACTGTTGAGTTCAGACATGTTCAGTCAGATTTCGGTTTGACTCACCCACCTACTCCAGTTCGTATGCTTCCCATTACAGTATGTTCGGAATAACCTTCCAAGTTCTCTCATAATTCTTTCCACTGGATTCGACGCTGGATGCTACACTGATGTCATTTTAACTTGTATATCATTGTTATTTAATTCCTCCTGCCATCTCTTGGCGGTAAACTGAGTTCCATCATCCAACAACAGTATTTTTGGTTGGTCTACGTTGTGTATGAAATCATTCAGGACTTTGTTCAATAAAGTTCTCGTATTCGCCTTTTTTATCGGGTAAAGTTTTACATATTTTTTAATATCTAACATCACAAATATGTGATCGAGACCTCCCGTTACTTTCGGTAGCGGCTCAAACAGGTCAACTGATACCATATTTAAAAGTTTCTCAACCAGGACATTTTGCATAAGGGCTTCTTGTTGTCTGTTTGTGACCTTGGCTTTTTGACAGATGTCACATGATGATACACATTTCCTTATTTTTTGACTAGATTCGAAATGTAACAGTTTAATAACTTTTTCCTTTAATTTCTTTTCTTCTTCCTTTTTCTTTAATGCCCTTGTTGTTAATTTATTGTTGATCCGGTTTCCCTAAAATTCTTCATATAATTTTTTCAGCATTTCTGTTTCTTTATGGTTCTGAACTTCATTACACACTTTAATATTTCTTGATTTGTACATTCGAGAATCGGTTTTGTTAAACCTGACCTAACAGTCAGCATCGTCATGAACAAACTTCATTTCCTTCTCCTTTACTACAATGGTGGCCTTCTTTTCGTACACCTAACCTATTCGAAGAATGATGGGTGGATTAATTCCCTTAAAGATATAAAAACCATAATCATGGTCGCCCTCCCCTACTTCAATTGAAATAGGACGTGTTTGGTTACCTTTGATATTCCTCCATTCACTCCTTATATGTTTAACCCTTTGGTGAGAAAAGTATTTACATTTCTTGGGTCAATTTCCTTACATAGCTCTTCTGAAATGAGGGTTATTGGACTCCCAGTGACTACAAATAAATTTTGAGCCACGCCCTCTACTTTTCGTAAGACCATCAGTTGATAGGTACTTTCTTCTTTCATATTATCTATAAATTCTTCTACTTCTGACTTTTCTCAAATTTTGTTCCTTCTTTAGTTCGTAAATAGTTTTCTTCAGGTTTTTGAGTGGCTTGGCATTGGTGATATAATATTTTGACAAAATTAATTAAATTCTGTTGCTCCTGGTATTGTTACTAAACAAGTGGAGCTCCTTGTCTAGTCCAACTTAGTTTCCCTGATTTTATGCTCTAGGCTGATCTTCTCAGTCTTTTCATGATGTCTACGGTCCTCATAATATCTTCTGTGTGGTCCAAAAAATCCACTGCCCCTTCTATACTTCACGAGATTAGCATTTTATCTGTTATTTTGCTGGTAATTGTTTCTATTTTGATAATCTCTTTGATCGTGGTTTTGTGGTTCTTGTCTCGTGGAATCTCTTCTCCAATCTCGATCTGTTTCTTGAATTTTCTCCAAAATTTCCGTCAAGTTTTTTATAGTTTTAGCTTGTTCGGCATATAATACCATTTGCTATTGCTTCTATTAGTTGGTCTTATTTTATCATCGATTCTAAAGGTGCGGTTTTCGACACCCAGTACCAGACATGGTCTGTGTAGCTCCCATTTCTCACATCATACAGTTTTGGTGTATTTAGTTGATATTTTATTTTTTGTTTCCCCGTTAACCAAAACTGTTCCAAAAATCTTTTCTTAAATTCTCTGAAATGTTTCCAGTGCCTTTGGTGTAGGTCAGCCCATGCTTTAGCGCATCCGTCTAAACAGTCCCCCATTATATTCATTTTTTGTTCGTACTGTAGGTGCATATTCATCCAGTAATTCTCGAGGGATTTTAAAAAGTTCACGGCGTGCACAGTTCTCGAATTACCATCAAGCTTCTTTGGCCTCTGTACCCCTAAACCTTCAGTTCTGTAAATAACCGTGCTTGAAGTAGGGTTATTAATCGTTTTCACTTCCTTGATTTTTTTGTTTGATCGTTTCGATCTCTTTCTTTTGATGTTGTCCAAAAATTTCATATTCTGCTCGATAACTCTTTCGTGTTCAGTAATCTTCTGGTCCGTTCTCTGAAATTCGTAATTAACTTGTTGTTTCAATCCTACAAGTTGTTGCTGTATTCTGTTCTTGAATGGTGCACCTTTCTTTGCATTCTTCTTTTTGGCTTCGTATTTCTTTTCGTAGTTGCTCCATATTTCTTTCTTGACTTTTGTTCACATTGTTTTTCTTATCTTATTTCTTGTCTCCTTAATCCTTCTTTCATGTGTTCTTGCCCTGCTTTCATTTCTTCTTGTTCTTTGTTGGTATTCTTCACTTTGGTTTCGATTGCTTGTATTAATTTCACTAACATTGACATATCCACTTTTTGCGTGTGTGCTTCTAAAGCTTCTATGATTTCTTGACTTGCTTTACTAAAAATTACGCCTACGCTATCTTCGACATTCACCATTTTGTTCGTGTGCATTATTCGAGCCGACTTCTTGAAACCGGAACGTAATTCCATAAAATAATTATTTAATATTTGTTGGATAATGCTTTCTTTCAGTTTTTTTTTATTAATTTCTTCGTGTTAAGCCACCGGTTGATTTCAATTCGCAACAATGAGCATGAGCTTCTCGTTTTACAGGATGCAAATTTGACCCTCACGTTACGGCGCCATGTTGCAACGGAAGTTACAATTGTTACAAAGTTTCAAGTGCGTGGTAAGATTCGATACTTCTTTGTTTCCAAGTTTCTAGGTAGTACACTTTGACCTTTCGTACTATTCTTCTCACCGGGCCAGCTTAGAGTAAGAGGGTTAATTTGGGAAGATTTTAGAAAAATTCTCCTTTTACCAAGTTCAAATTTATAATCATAATTCTTAATCACTCACGTTTAAAACAGATTACGTGTTTTTACTCTTCTTACAGTACAATACACCTCAGGTTCGTGCACCAAGTCAGGGATCTCCTGTCGGCGATGTTTACAGCGTTCGGCTCCATCTCGCAGTTTTCATTCACAAGTAGATATGAAATTCACATATAAACTCCCAACAACGTTATGCAAAGCGTCTCATTAACAGTACATGACGAATTTCTTTTTTCTTTTACAACCAGATTATCGGTTAACAACTGGAGAGGTATTATAACGATGAAAGAAACTTGATATAAAAAGCAAAATTAATGTTTATTCCCAATATTGTTGTTGAGGTATCTCTTTTATTTGTGCAATTACAAGTCAGCACTTCACTGGAATTGTTTTAGCAGCAATGTCTTTATTTCGTCGCACTTATACAAACGCTAATCCACCTTCACTAAATAGATAAATTCTTGCTATTTCACGACAGTTCACTAACTTCCGCTTTATTAACAAATTTGATCCCTAAAGGCATAGGACCTTCTTTAACAAAATTAAACTTGGCCCGGAGTCGCATAGGAACTTTCTTTAGAGGTATTTAACCTCGATTGACTGTATTGCATACATTCGTTCAACTCACGGTCAAATATAAATGCTTATCATACAAAATGTGTGTATGTAGATATTGCCAACTTGCAATTTAATTCCCTTTATATGTTTCACAACGTCACTTCCTTTAGTTTAAAATAAACCTACACAACCTCTACAATAACATTTCAACTTATATTACTTTTTCTTTTAATGACAGAGTAAAGAAATTAAATTTTTTTTTCTTGATTTGAAATAAATAACACTCTTTACATCTTCCGTTACATCTCAAACATTCTTCCAATATACAAAACTGTGTATAAAATTGCTGCTTCGATTTCCGCTTATTAATTCCTTACCCTAAACTTTTTACCTTCCTTAAACTAAATGTATTAATTTTGCACAGACGTAGTAAGTAGAAAATATTACATTTTATATGTTTTTTTTTAAATAAGACGTATTCAATTAATCACTAACTCAATTAATAATTACCGCCATCCAGCGCTTTGTCTTGGAATGTCTAAGCAAAGTTTAGTAGTACGCCGTGGGAACAAAAAACAAAATTTTAAATAACAGTGTATAGACAAATTCTTGTCAATTTGGTTTATGAATATTTTTTAAAATGCCTTTCACAAGAGATGAAGCCGTTGATATGATTGCGGACTATTACGAGTGCTTTCAAAATGCAGCAGTAGCGAAAAAGCAGCATGCGGCCCGGTGTCCAGATCGTCATTATTATGGAATAAAACTTTTCCCGCTTGGTACAGCGGCTAAGCAACGCTGGTAGTTTTCGTCGTCCTAGACTAGGAGGCGTCTCATTGGGAGGACGAAATCAAACATGTCTTAGCTTACATAGAGTTTAATATGTACATTGGAATTTGGTCGTTATCTTTAGATTTGGGAATATCTCGAACTACGAAACATATCACAATACCACAGGTAAATAATTCCAGTAGCAGATCCCTGTTAATAGACACACGGTTTACTGCGTTACTTTTTATTTTTGGACTACACCCTTACCATAGACTTTTGCACCCGGTCCTAAACGAAGATGATTTTGACCACAGAATGTATTTATCTCAGTGGATGTTGGGGATGATTCGTGAAAACAAGAATTTGTATCACAAATTCTATGGACCGACAAGGCTACTTTTAATAGTGATGGTAGGGTAAACATGCATAATACGCACTATTGACCTGCACAATATCCATATTGAATAAACGTGTGGTGTGGCATTATAGGCGGCAAGACTACCGGTCCTTATTTTTTTGATCGTGCGCTAACTGGCAATCTCTTCTTAACGTTTTTAATGGATGAGTTGCCAGTCCTGTTAGAACATGTAATGTTGGAAATTAGGCGAATCGTGTATCTACAATTGTACGGTTATCCAGCAAATTTCTCCTTTAACGTGCTACACCATATTAGCGAATACTTTAAATAACACTGGTTATGAAGGGAAATCCTAGTTCCTTGGCCGGACACGTCATCCGTTTTAAGGTGTCTCGACTTCTACTTATGGGGTCGCTTGGAGGACATTGTATCCCAAAGTCCACCAACAACAAGATTTAATTCGTCAACTACCAGATGCGGATATCGAAGCAGGAGTTTTATACATCCGAGCAAGATTGGAAGACTGTTTGCAATGTGAGGGAAGGCAGTTTGAATATGTATCGAGACATTAAGTACCTAAAATTTTTGGGTTTAAAATCTGATTTTTAATTTTATTTGAACTATACAGGGCAAGCCACGTTCAAATTAAGCTTTAATTTCGCTATAACTCTAAAACTAAGAACAATATTAAAATAAATCTTGTATTATTTTTATTACAAATTTAACTTCCTTTTTGATTTTGATATAATAAATACCTAAACCATTGCAATTATAATTTTAAATAAAAAGCGTAAAAACCTTATTTTTTTATTCTTAACGTCCCCTAGCGACGGTGTTAGGCATTCAAAATTACTATTTGTCCTTAATTCGACTAACAACAGCTATCTCTTTAATATGACACCAACGTTTATCCAATTCTGCTCCGCAAAACCTAACTTTATCAGTTAAATTGTTAAAAAAATATTCATTTCGCTAGAACTTTAAAACGAGCAAAGATATCAACTTGCTGTTTTACGCTTTTTACGCTATTGTGTAACAATGGGAACGGCAATTTAAAAAATCTACATTTGTCTTCCAAGCAAGTTTCGTTTTATTAAAATTGAATAAGTGGTTTAGAGTTTACAGCAATTTTAATGATTACAATTTTTATAGCTTCCCCCACTCTTATTATGGTCAGTGCATCAATTAACCTTAAACCAAAATTATGTAGAATTGTCTACACTTTCTAGCGATGTAAGCAAAGGTATATCTTTATGTACGAGTTTTGAGTGAAATTTAGAATTTTATTACTTAAGTTTTAATTGCGCCTCCTAGGGATGAAATACGGAACTTTAAAATAATTTCTAGCATTTTCTCACGGCCACATTTCTAATAAAATCTTGTTTCCTATTGCAGGGACACGTTACCATAATAGTGTATTTCTTCCTGAAGAACTTTCATCAGTTAAAATATATTGGGGTGTGCTTTTTCGATCCATCTGGTGAGCCTGCTATACCATCCTTCTACAGAATTTGTAGTCCAATAACGTTCTCCATGGAAAGTCCATATGGACAAGCATCATCAATCCATTTATCAATAATATAATCGTGAAGTTTAATAATAGCTTCGTGTGTAGGGGTATTTTCCATTATACAAATCTAACCATCTGTAACTTTATCTTCTGGTAGATGAGATAATGCATCATGTGATTCCTTATTTCCTAATTTTCGTTGTACCAGTTTGTTCGACCTAAATCTTATAAAAATAGTTTATTTAAAATCAAAATTACATCCTTTGTCTCAAAATCGATAATATATTTTTGTGGAAAAAATTCCTTAACTTTGTTTTTCTAATGACCAGAAATGTCGTTTGTACGTCATCTCATTTTTGTCAGGCAACTGGGAACTGGGCGTGTACGGCGGGAATATTTGTTTTTTCTTCTATACTACCGATATCAACGTGAATTGTGTATAATTGTCAAAACACTGGACTGCAGCTTTTAAGAGTCCCATCGAATAGAAAGCAAAAACCACCAGCCAATAAGTGACTTCGGTGCAATGACAATACCAGACTTGCATGCCATCCTCGATAATCACATACTCTTTCATAAACTCTGCAACCCTTTATAGCTTCTCGTTTTTTCCGAAGCAAGCTAATTCTTAGCGATTTATGTCGCTCATTATACAGTGTGTCCAATAAGTAACATAACTTGCTAATATTTCGGTTTGTGATAGGTTTGCAAAAAAAAAGTTTCAAATAAAAGTTATACGAAATAAATCAAGGTATCAGAATAGGTCAGTTAGAAATGTACAGGGTATACCATTACAACATAATAACGTAATTATATATTTTTTTAAATGGCACACCCTATATATTTTCACATTGTTCAAATCTATTAAATTAGAAACACAGTTAAAACCGCGTGTTCCTAACTTTATTCGTTCCACAGTTACAGGGGTTTGGATTAAGATTATTAAATATTATGTATGGCAAAATAATACAGTAGGTTTCTGTCATTACTTATTTCTAAATGTTATCAGTGACAATTAAAAGCCTAATTCTTTCACCCTCATTGGTTATTTGTTATTGTCATTAGTAACAATATTTTTTATGCTGAAATTTTACTTTTATGTAGTTACTTTTAAAATTACACTGTATTTACCGAACAGGAAAGATTAACGATTCTGATTATGAGGGGTTACGATGATCGTAAAAGTTATGATGAGGTAGCTCAATTATTTAATGGTACCTACCCAAATCGTAACCCAATTACTAAAACTGCGGTCTGGACAAATGTGAAACGTTTTGAGTAAGTGGAATCAGCTAAAAATCGCTCTAAAAGTGGCTGACCAAAGAATGTAACTAATGATGAAAAGCCTTGCATATTATGCAAACACTTGTACAGGGTGGCCAACTAAGAATGCGAGGTATTGTATCTGGGAAACTATCCATCGTAGAGGCTTGCGCAAAAAAAAGTTATTACTAAAACGGCCAATACAAAAACCTGGAAAATATTTTCAAGTTTCTGAAATGGCCGTTAGGGGGCGTAACTGCAATCGTGAACCTAACAAGGGGTTTTTCTGTGAATTCTGCTATATTACCCTAATAAAAAAATAACTGATCCTTGAAGTCGAAGATAATCTAAACTTTTTTTGTTTGGCACTTTTGTCTAAAAATAAAGTGGTGGGGGGTATTCAAATGTTTCCTTAAATAACCTCTGGTATCTTCGAAACGGCTAAGCCGATTTTAACAAGCTTGGGCGCGTTGAAATGAGCTATTCTTGGGCTACAAATGTTATAATATTTGAAGTTTTGTTAGTTTCACATGTCATCGCTAGAGGACTTTGGTAGGAAGGCATTGGTATGACTTTTTTTCATGAACAAGTAGCTAAATGATGCCTAAACAAGCTCGACATCTCGATATCTTGTTCCTAATCGAAAATATCGGCTAAAGAAAACTTTATTTTTTTTAACTATATTTTTCTGGAATTGTTTCTATTATGTAAGTTGTGGCCTTAAAAAGGACCGATTTAAAAGAGGAAGGTTTTTAATGCCCTCGTAAATGCTCGAAATGCTGACCATCATGTTCTATGCATTGCTGAAGCCTCTCATGACTAGACAAAACTACAGATTCAATTTCGGCTCTCGGTATGTTACGTATTGCGTTACAAACCCGGTTATTCATATCTTCTCTAGTAGTAGGTTGAGTCCGAAACACGTTGTCCTTTAAGCGCCCCCATAAATAAAAATCGAGGCAACTTAAGTCTGACGATCACGGAGAACATGGAAACAGACTTCCTCTTCCACCGCTGTTAAAATACTGCATTAATATGCTCTCGCACATTAAAATGTGGTGGGCAACCATCCAACTGCAAAAACAATTTTTGCCTTGTTTCCAGAGGCACATCTTCCAACAATAACGGTAATTGATTGGCCAAAAAGTCAAGAAACACATTGCCATTTAGGGGTTGCTCGAAAAAATATGGCCCAATAATTCCGCCTCCCAGTATGCCACACCAAAGTCTTCCTCTTTGAAGGCCTGGTGCAAAACAACATGATACGGGTGCATTACCTATGTATTTTGATGCCAGTAGAACTTACCTATGGTCCTTCAAAATATTTTGAACCGTTGTCCATGATAGGCCCGACTCAGTGGATAATGCTCTTGTGCTATCATGAGGATTTCCTTCAATATAGCCCAGTACACGGTTAATATTTTCTTCTGTTCTTCCAATTCTTTGCCGTTGAAACGTAGGCACAAAACTGCCGTTGGCTCGTAAGCTCGCCACTAATCGAGGAAAAACTCTTACATTGCAAGGACACCAATTCGGATATCGAGCCGCGTAAACTCTTTTAGCTTCTGCGGCATTCTGAAAACATTCAAAATAAACCGCAAGTATATCAACAGCTTTATTATTCGTAAAACGCATTTTGAAAGCACAAAAATTGCTCAAAGTAACGCGAAAGTATTGACAACTATTGATAATTTGAGGATTATGTATGTTTTGTTTAGGTATGTCTCTATTGCCTGCTTCTATTAATTGTATTTTTCGTATATATCCATAGTGAATATGCATTTAAACAAACAAAAAATAGGCGTTTCGTATAACTTTTAGCATTGCTAACTTGCCCGTAGTAATTTCAAAAAGGGTGATTTTATTCTGGTGAATAAATTTACAAACATTTAAAATCGCAATTTCTAGGTAACCTATTCAGAGCCGAAATTGAAGCTGCAGTTTTGTTTACCCATAAGAGGCCTCAGCAATGCACAGAGTGATGGTCAGCATTTCGAGCATTTACGGAGTCATTAAAAACCTTTCTCCTTTAAATCGGTCCTTTTTAGGGCCACAACTTACGTAATAGAAACAATTCCAGAAAAATATAGTTAAAAAAAATAAAAATTTAAGGGATTTTCGTATAAAGTATTCTTTGGCCGATATTTTAGGTTAGGAACAAGATATCGAGATGCAGTTTGCGCGAGCTTGTTTATGTATCATTTAGCTACTTGTTCATGAAAAAAAAGTCATACCTATGTATTTAATTTTTTTGCGAAAATTAACCGTTTCTGTCGGAATGTCGAACAAAGCCCTCTAGCGACGACATGTGAAACTAACATAACTTCAATTATTTTAACATTTGTAGCCAAAGAAAAGCTCTTTTCAACGCGCCCTAGTTTGATAAAATCGGATTAGCCGTTTCGAAGATACGGGGTGGGGGTGATTTAAGGAAACCTTTGAGTACCACCCACCACTGTATTTTTATAGATATGTCAAAAAGTGCCAAACAAAAAAAGTTCAGATTATCCTCGACTTCAAAGATCAGTTATTTTTTTATTAGGTTAATATAGCAGAAGTCACAGAAACATCACTTTTTTAGATTCACGATTGCAGTTACGCCCCGTAGCGGCCATTTCAGAAACATGAAAATATTTTCCAGGTTTTTGTATTGGCCGTTTTAATAATAACTTTTTTTTTCGCAAGCCTCTACGATGTATAGTTTCCAAGATACAGTACCTTGCATTCTTAGTTGGCCACCCCGTACAAAATACTTGTGCATCCATTAGGACAACTGCATTAGAACATGATGTTAGTGTGGGATCCGCTCGTAACGTTTTCAAGAACAATAAATTTCATCCTTATAAAGTAGTGCTGGTACAAGAACCATCTGAAGATGATTTTTACCGTAGAATGGAAATTTTGTAAAGTGTACCGCAACAGGTGGATATGGACCCCCATTCTACAAATAAGATAGTTTTTCCGATGTAGCCACGCTCATGTTCGTGTTCAATCGGGAACATAAAACGCAAAGGCCTTTAAAATGTAACGTTTGGGCAAGAATTATCGGTGCCACGGTTGTTGGTCCATTTTTTATAGAGGACAATTTGGACGGTCAAAAGTATCTAGATTTTTTGAGAAATCAGATAGGGCCTGCAATAAGGAATGCTGTTGGTAACAATTTCGATGACATCTGGTTTCAGCACCATACTGTAGCGTTTATGTTTCGAAATTATTTAAATGAAGTTTTCCGAGACAGGTGGATAGGAAGAAGGGCAACAATAAAGTGGTCATCAAGATCTCCCGATTCATCACCATGTAGTGTGTTGGATTTCCATTGTTACGGATTACTATGTCTGTTTCATCCCAGAGAGTTTCTATTTCCTTTCCGCGAAAGACCCCCATAGTGCACTATGTGCATTGAAATCTCCCAAAAGAATGAATGGCTTTGGTAATTGGTTTATTAGTTGCCTTAATTCATTCTTTGTCCAATTACCGCCTGGTAGTTAGATGTTACATAGTGCGATATTTGCTGGATAACACATATTTACTGCAACTGCTTGTGAGTTTTCAAAGTTAGTGAGCTAACCAAACAGCTATTATGCAAAAAATTGACGACTCTTCTTTTCGCTCTACTAGTGTGTAACATCTAGTCAAACACAGTCATAATTCCTGAATTTGTAGTCATCCGTGTTCTTAGAATTCGTTTCTTGGGATCTGAACGATACTGGATTTTCCTTGATTATGAGCAGTTTAAATTCATCCGATCATTTAATACAGCCATTTCTTCATATTCCATTTTAATGTAAAATTTTAAAATATTAAACACTCATATTTTAGTTACCACGTAAGTAGGTACAGAAATATAAACGTAGCTGCCGCTATAAATTGTGGAGCTCTAAAAAAATAATTGTGGCGTGGAAAATGTTAAAAAATTGTTTTACACGTTACCCCGGATATACCCTTCTCTATGAATTGCTATAACCCATTGTTTTTTTATTTCATCATCTTTTAAGAAGAAAGACACTGAACCATTATGACAGCTACTTGAATAATTGGGTACACAGCACTTGTAAGGCATATTTAAGAATAATGACTTAAGGCTGCTACCAAAGTTAAGCACCTTCTACAGAAAAATATTAGTCTACTACTTTACAGAAATGCTCCTCAAGTGAAATTTATGAAATAGAAAATACTGCTCGCGTGTGTGCGTACGTGTGTGTATGTGTGTGCGTGTGGGTGTGAGTGAGGGTATGGGTGTGACTTTGGGTGTGTATCTAAACATGAATGCGGTAGGACCGTTTGAGGTAGATTATGTGAGTGTGTGAACCCGTGAGTCAGTTACGTTGTGAGTGTGTGAGTATGTCAGTCTGTAAGTTTCAGAGTCAGTGAATGTGTAACTGAGAGCATAAACGCCTAAGTGTGAGTACGTAATTGAGTAAGTGAGTAGGTGCGTGAATGTAACTGCATGTACGCGTGCGTGTTTGTTTGTGTATGCGTGCATATGAACGTGTGTGCGTGAATGCTTACGATGCGAACGAGCGTGCGCATAGTATGCCTGCACAAGCATGTGCGTCCTAATTAACTATGGTACTTGTCATCTTCAAGGCAGTTTAACTATATTAATAGCAGGGTTAGGTTCATGTTTTCAACTTTTCAAATTTCACATCTTTAACAATTTTAATAGATAATATTACTACTGACGAAGATAACTGTAGGTGTTATCGGAATGTTGAGACTGCATAACTTTAATATACAAATACATCATTAAAAAAAACCAAAAAGACAAGTATTTTAAAATATTTCTAAGTATATACATTCATATTCTATTTTGTTGGTGCTAATAGTCACATTTAGTAATAATACAAATTAAAAATTGACAATTACAATTTTAAAACACATACTAAAAAGTAATATTATTAAATCTGTCTGTACCAAAAATAGATATAATATATATATATATATATATATATATATATATATATATATATATATATATATATATATATATATATATATATATATATATATATATATATATATATATATATATATATATATATATATATATATATATATATATATATATATATATATATATATATATATATATATATATATATATATATATATATATATATTTACTGTAGCTGAAATTTTCAAAATATTTGTACACCGAAAGGGTGTTACATAGTTTGTTAGTAAAGTTAAGTTAAAAGCGTAAATAACGACCTGTGCACGCCTTTTTGTATTGCATTAAAGTAAATGTTACGCTAGTGAAATGTACTAAGGTATTGATTAATGTGTGAAAATAGTACTACATGTGTGTAGGATGGACAACTGAGAGTTTAAAGAAATTTTGTTTTTGAATTTTAGTCTACCATAACGCACTGGAGAATCCGTCCACCCATCGTATCCCTACTGTATTCATAAAGGGTTAACGCGTGATCCAATAATGTTTTAAAAATTAGGATAAAATATAATTTCAGTCTTTAAGTAGACTACATACATAATCTGTGATGTAAAATCAACAGTTTTGTATTATTCGGGAACAGATGACATTAGACTTTGCAGCTTTCCGCTTTTGAATAGTCTACGGAACGAATATGGATTTCTAATTAGAGTATTTTAGGTAGTTACTACCTTTTTCTTTTAAGTAGATTTAGAGAAATCGGTTGCGTTGGTTCCGTTTCATGCTTTCTTCTCGGAAAAGTCATGAGATATTTAAACCTCTTTTAGAGTGGTTATTTTCGATTTAGCGGAATAATAACCGAGTGCGTTTCAAGACAGTCATACAAAAGAGTTTGGGGTATTCTGCACGTATAGGGTACGTAGTAACCTCTAACCAGAATTATGGTTTGGTGTAATGTTTGACTAAACACGCAGTTTAAAAATTATAGAACCTTGTGCCTAGTTTTAATCATGTTGTTGGGAAAACGATTTACAATTTCGTAGCGCTTTCTATTTTCATTTTAAAGAAATATAGTTGTTTTGGTTAACTAATAAGTACTCAGCGGTAGCTGTGCAAGACTATTGAAAGAAAAAGGTGAATGAAGACAATAGAGGGGAACTTCCAATACATGTGCGGTGGAAGTATCATTCTCATTCATTGCCAAAAATCTTGCTTTTAGAATTCAATAATTTGTATCGCTCCGAAAATAATTTTTTTCAAACATGGATAACTTGATTTTTTTAAATGGAACCACCGATATTTTCTTACATCAGCGGATAGGAAATTAAATTTACTTTCCATTGATGTAACATTATCGATATTTTGGAGTGATAGTTTTCGAGATATTCACATTTTTATCTAATTGCAGTTTTTCTTGCGCATTGCCACGGTGCTTTGGAAAACGTTTCTCGACCTTTTGTTGTGCTTTGCTGTCTTGTGTATCAGTTTAAGTGTTTCTACTAGACATTTCCATTAAAATGTTGTTGTTCGACGCAGAGTTGATCACTTTCATTCTTGGAGAATGCCAAAGAAATGCGTTATTGGTGTCAAGGATTTATGCGGTACGGTATCCTGAACGAACACTTCCCCGAGAAACAGCCTTTCAAAAGTTGTTGCAACGTCTTGCTTTTAGAATTCAGTCATTTCTATCTCTCCGAAAACAACTTTTTCAAACATGGATAACGAGATTTTTTTATTGCACAAGAAATAAACAATAAATACTCAAGAATTAAGAACACAAAACTCAAAAGAAATACATAAGGAATGAACAATAAATACATAAGGATTGCACAAGTAATACAAAATAATTACTTAAGGCTTACACAAGAAATAGAGAAGAAATGCACAAGAAATACACAATAAATACATAAGAAACGATCAATAAATACATAAGGACAATTACTTAACGATTACAGAAGATATAAAGAAGGAATGCACAAGAAATACAGGTTATCCTGTTGACACGTTCCCTCGTTTGATACTGCACACGTCCGGTGTTTGGAAAACGTTGTAACAACAAAGGCTGATTCTCGGGGAAGTCTTCGTTCAAGATACCGTACCGCATAAATCCTTGACGCCAATAACGCATTTCTTTGGCATTCTCCAAAAATGAAAGTCATGTCGGACAACAACATTTTAATGGAAATGTCTTATAGAAACAATTAAACTGATACACAAGACAGCAAAGCTCGAGAAACTGACGTTTCTTATCAGTTGTTTGAAACAATTGACAAACGTTTTCCAAAGCACCGCGGCAATGTGCAATAAAAACTGAAATTAGATAAAAATGTGAATATCTCGAAAACAATCACTCCAAAATATCGATAATGTTACATCAATGGAAACAAAATTTACTTTCCTATCCGTTGATGTAAGAAAATATGGGTTGTTCCAGTTAAAAAATCAAGTTATCCATGTTTGAAAAAAGTTATTTTCGGAGCGATAGAAATTATTGAATTCTAAATGCAAGATTTTTGGCAATGAATGAGAATGATGCTGTACCCTTTTCGGAAGTAAAAAACGAAAGCCACATCTGTCCACCGTATCCGTCTTCGAGATATTGAAAGTTTTCGGAGGCACTGCAAACGTCATTTTTTCTACAAAATGTCAAATAACTCAGAAGCAATGCGAGGTAGACCCACAGTATGGTTATTAAAGGGACCTTTAAATTCAACGAGGAATTCAAAAATCTAATAATATATAGGTTGTTCTATTTAAAATAACTAAATTGACATGAGTTTCCGGTATAACCGGAAGTCCGCCATTTCTGAAAATAATTTTAAAACGTGTAGTTTATGACTGTGGACAACTTTTATATAAGACATTTTTTCGTATTTGTAATAGTAAGGGAGTTATGGAGCAATACCGCTTAAGTGGGCCACCTGTATATATATATATATATATATATATATATATATATATATATATAATATTGAAAAGAAATGTCTCTAATGACATATAGGACAATTACATTTATAATAAAGTTAACAATACCACATACATCTCAAATAACTATCATAATAGAATAAATAAATTTATTTAAAGTGGGTAATACCAGATTCCTTAATATTATATATTACTAATACGTACTTTGACCTTTAAATAACTACCTCCCGCCGCTCCTACAACAGAACCCTTAAAACCTGCATAACAAATAACACGACAAGTTAGTGCAATATACCTGGTTGGGAATTCCTATTATCAAAATTTCAGTTGGATTTTATCGTTCATCGTTATTTATTTCATTAGTAAACTGATTTCAATAAAGTGAAGTGGTTCACAATAAAATGGCTAACGGGATAATATTACAACGCGTTAAAGCAGTGAGGGTGATGTGTATGTGTTTGATAGAATGTCTAGTGAAAATATTGTAATGTTTTGGAGATGTGAAGAGAGAGGAAGATATAAGGCCAGAAGGATGGCGTAACGATGAAACGAATAAATGTTCATTCCTATGATCCGTCAGTAGCAAATACAGAAGTGCAGAGTGTAGTAACACAGATGAAACGGCGTGCAGAAAACACAGTGGAGCCGACGGTTCAAGTAATCAATAAATGCCTTGTAGGTTTGTCTCAACCTGGTCAAGGTCTACCTCCACAATTTCAAGCACTTATGAGACTTAACAGAAGGAAACGGGGAGAAATTTGAGCGGCCCCAGTTCAACCAGCAAATCAGGAAGAATTGGTTATTCCAGAAATATATAAGTTATATGCAGTTCAACCCGACGTTTGTGAAGAATTTTTATTGCATGACAGTGGTCCTGGTCCAACCAGGATTATATTTTTGGAAGGTGAAGGACGTGCTACTAAATTTTCTTGTGTGGTATGCCGACGTTACTTTTAAAGTCGCGCCTTCTTTGTTCACTCAAGTTAGTGGGTATATAGGGGGGGGTTCTAATCCACTTTGACTAGATTTTGTACTACAGTATAGGATTTACATTACAAGGTCAAGTGAGTTTTATCTTCGTGCACGTACGCGCCCCTCGCTTTAAGGTCACCCGTACATCATTTAAAACCCCGAAATTATTAATTTTTCAAATTATAATTTAATTTACCAAAAGTGTTTAATTGTAATGAATGCCTATAAGAAAACGGGGAAGCGAGCACTATAAAAATATACTTTCACAATACAAAAAATTTCTCAAATTTTGAAAGTGCTATATTTCGCGGACTAATTTGCTTTATATATATATATATATATATATATATATATATATATATATATATATATATTCAAAGAATAAGATTTGACTTCTTTTAAACTTTTTTATATCAAGATTTATGAATAAAATTTAATACCTGAGATGATTATTTATATTACGTTTTATTAAAACTTTTAAATTTTTACTTTGCTTGCTAATTAATTTCGGTTTGCGTAAATGAATTTTAAACTTTATATTTACTAACTCCTTTCTTAATTGGTTGCAACGGCCAACTCAAAATAATATATAGAAACGATTTCTGTTATCATTGCCCACTTTATAGGACGGCGTGACTATACAATGTTACTTATCGCTTATTTTTATGCGACCCTTTCTGTTCGCTTTCTTTTCATCTTAATATTAATTACATTCAAATAAAAATAAATAACAACCGTTTCTTGATGCAGAAAAATAATATATAAATATCTAATCTCGTATAATTTTGCGCGAAATTTTGATTTTTCCTAAAGCTCCCGTTACAGGTATGATAACAAACAACAGTCATTAATGGAAGTACATTGTGAATATTTGTATACATAATGAAATTAGATGTCTTCTCCTATAGATAACTATATAAATATAAATACACCATTTAAAACCTCCGAAAAGAAAAGTGTGTAATGCTTTAAGAGTATTAATTTTTTTTATTGTTTATAAAATTATGATGCAATTTACCAAACGTGTTTCTTTATTGTAATGAAATGCTGTGTAATATAAGATGAAAACGGAAACGAGCACTAGAAATAGACTTTCAAATAAGCGTATATGCACGTATGTGTTTCTGTAAAAAAACTCGGGTATTTGCTTTCTCCCCCCTCCCCCAAACTCAATCAATTTTGAAATGTTTTTTACAAATTGTGTGTGTGTGTGTGTGTGTGTGTGTGTGTGTGTGCATGTGTCTGACTAAAAGGGAGTATAATTGTGCGAGTGGAAAGACATACGACAATTAATAATACGTTCGAGTTTGATAAATAATGTTTTTATTAATAGCTTGATTCATTCAATTATAACGTAAAAAATTATGATTTCGAAATGTGCAATGCTGACTAATAGACTGCATACAATGTGCATACATTAACCTATAACTTTTAATGCCAGTAATTCACTATGCATAAGATTCAATAAAAAAATTGAAACTTCGGAGTCCTAATCAAAACTAAACGCTTCAGTAACATGCATGTGTGTATGTGTTCTTTTTTGACCTTATGTAAGTACATAAAATTGTGTTTTATAAGTGCTGTTTGTTGTTGGTTAATTTAAGGCCAATTTTTTCATATTCTGATAAATTTATACATTAAATGGATAAATTTCCACTTATAAAACACAATCGTGTTGAAAAAAATTTTTTTTAGTGACAATTAGGCGCAAATTTAAAATATCCAGGAGCGCATTACATTTCCAACCTGATGACATTTCGTCATTAGAGAATTGGCTAGTGTTCCCGGTTCAATTTCACTGCTACCCATAAACAAAGAAAGGTAAGTTGTCAGACTATCTAGAGAATAGTAAAAAAATGATTACCCGCGCTAATTGTAATAGTGACGATGAATTTTCTCTAGTAGTTCGCAAAGGCGTGTTTCTTTATGAGTATATTGATACGTGGGATAAATTAAGCGAGACCAGGCTCCCTCACAAGGAAACGTTTTCAGTCATCTGACTAATGAGGGAATCAGTGATGAGAGTTTTGCACATGCGGTTAACGTTTGGGACAAATTTAATATTAAATCGTTAGGGGAATACTCTGATTTGTATCTAAAAACAGACGTTCTACTTTTAGTGGATATTTTTGAGAACTTTCGGCAAACTTGGTCCTCTGCACTATTATACAGTCCCCGGTTTATCATTCGATGCTATGCTTAGAATTACGCAAGTAATATAATTACAGACATTAATATGCTAATGTGTGTTGGGAGAAGAATTAGAGGCGGTGTAACTCAATGTTCTAATCGATATGCTAAAGCTAACAATAAGTACATGGGAGAAAAATTTGAACCCACTTCCGAAAGTGTGTATTTAATGTACTACGACGTAAATAACTTATATGGGACCGCCATGTCAGAGTTTCTACCATTTGACGATTTTTCTTTTGTTGATAATTTTGAAACTAGATTTAATAAACCATTCTGATGATTCGGTAATTGATTATATAGTCGAGTGTGATTTAGACTATCCCATAGAATTACATGAGTCACAGTGGCACTTGAACATATGGTTCCACCTGTACCTGATTCAAATTCTAAAATTAAAAAATTATTGCTTACATTGTTTCCAAAACGTAATTACATAATTCATTACATAAATTTGAAAGTATATTTAAAATATGGATTTAAAGTTGGTAAAAGTACATCGTATATTACGTTTTAAGCAGTCCCCGTGATTAAAAAAATATCTGCGTCAGCAATCTCAAAATGATTCTGATAAAAATTTCTATAAATTAATGGTTAATAGTGTTTTTGGGAAGCTGATGGAAAATGTACATAAATATAACGATATACATTCAGTAACGAAGTGGGAGGGTCGCTACGGAGCTCGTGCTTACATACCAAACCGAATTTTCATAGTTGTACAATATTTGGTAATGATATGCTTATCATTCAAATGAATAAGCTAGAAGTGTATTTCAATAAACCCATATAAGCAGGCTTTAGTGTTTTAGACGTTTCAAAAACTTTTTTATACAATTTTCATTACGGTTACACGCTACCAAAGTTTCATAATATACGCCTTTTCGGTTTCCGATATCTATGAATGCATTAGAGAGGACATTGATACATTTGATATATCTGATTATAATCCCGAAAATATCGTTGGAATTTCATTAGTAAATAAATCAGTCCCCGGCTTAATGAAAGATGAAAATCATGGCGCAATCATGGTGGAATTTGTAGGACTTCGTGCAAAAATATGTGCTTACAGGGTTGATGAAAAAGTTGTAAAAAAAGGGTTCTAGCCATTCAAGCGTCAAACAGATCACGATAAATGATTATAAACATGTTTTGTTTGATAGTAACGCAATAAGGCGATATCAACATTTGATAAGATCAAAGAAACATGATACATTTACAGCAAACAGAATAAATTAATACTTAATCTTTACGACGATAAACGATTAGTGAATTTCAATTTCACTGATACTAGGCCTTGGGGATTTAACTTTACATAGAATTTTATTCCTCTGCTGTTTCAGAAAACAATTTTCTCATTGTGAGCAGCCTTGAAAACAAATTACAGGAAGAACTATGATATAATTGTGATCAAATATTATTGCAGGGAAATACCAATAACAGGGTTATAAAAAAAAACTCACAGATACAATCCTTCCTGTCGATTGAAAGATGTCTTCAAACTTCAGCTGGAGGCAGGCAATGTTCACTCGGCTGTTGTTGTTACTAATTCCAACTGCTATCTCGGTTCTCGAAGACACCAACCTCCAATCTTCAAGATGTTTTCTTTTCCAAAACGGCAACCTCAAACACTTATTATTATGGTAACTTTTAAAAAATGGTTTTAAATCTTTATGACTGATTTCGTTTAAAATGTATTATTAGTATCCAAGATTTTTGTTAACACAATTTTATTTTAGTTACCGAAAATATAATATTTATTTAAGAGGAATTGTCCGGATAAATAAAAACAACTTTTCACCAAATAAAATGGAATTTAATTTGGTATATCAGAATTATTTTAAATCGGAAAACATGAAAACAAATTTTACAAAATCGTGACATCAATTAATCGTACAGCAATAATTTATTAACAACGACAGGTATCGGTGACCGAACTATTTAAATTTTGGAAGTTAAAAACAAGTGCTCCAAATTATTGTACCGTAAACTTTCTCGACGAAAATAAATTAGGTTATGTAAACACTAAATTAGCAACACTGTTTTAATCTTTTCACTTTTGAACAAAAACTGGAGAGAAATGACTTCCTGAGCTCTTGCTTTTATAGGTTTCTGGTTGCTACAGAAATTTCAATTTTTACAGCCATATTGCAAAATTTACAATGAATGTGATTGGCTAATCAAAATTAAGAATTGTACAAAATGGAATTTTGGCCGTAACTTTCTTATACATGGTCGGAAATGAAATTTAAAACAGAAATGAAAACTATGTGAAATTTCGAATAAAAGGACACCGAATAAAATAAATCCCCACTAATAAACGAAACAACTTAATCTAATCAAAATAAGCTACTAACTATACACCTTACAAGCTACACTAAAATTACTTGCGAAAATGGAATTCTGAGGACAATTTACATAAGAAAACATATCTTTTAAATTCAAAACATTTATTTAATGAAAATTTTAAGTTTTGTAAATTTGTCTAGAAATCAATTTAGATTTAGCAAAATTTTGCGGATAAAACGCTGTATCCTTAAAAACTTATTTATATTGTGAAAGAACATCTATTATTTGCTTTAAGAGCAAAACTAAATCTAATAATATGGAAAAAGTATAAAATTATGTGAAAAATCTAAAATTTACAACGTAACCATATTAAATTTTAAATATGAAATAAATTCATATTTTTTTAGCACAAATGTTATGTTTAAGGTTTGTATAACTTGTCTTTATTGTTCCACTACTTATTTGCAATGCATAATGTTATTTAGTCTTGCATTGAAAATGTCTCATCGTCTAACACTGTTTTGGGATTTTTACACTTAAATTGTACGGCACTATAAATGTTTGTATGCCAAAATGTTCTAAATGTCTTTCTTGTTGTGAATCATTTATTATAAGTTTTGTCACTAATTCACTAACAAAAAATGTGGAAAATTGTCTATACTATCCATATTATAACCCTTTTAACTAAATTTTTGTATTTCCTGCTTTTAAAAACTAAACATACCTTATCCCTAACATAATCCTAACTACATAGTCCATGTTTAAACACCTGTGAAATGTCTACTTGCCAAATTAACTTTGAAAAATTGAATTTTATTTAAAATTGCCACTAAAATGACTCTACGAAAATAGTGATATTTAACATCTTTGACAATTTTGGTAGCAACAAATTGCTTTTTATGATGAAACCAAACTTAGCAAATGATATTCAGATCAATTTATACCAAATAAATTTATTTTAAACACATCGTGAACCATATTTATGTAAAATTGTGTCTCGCACTTGTCTCGAGCCAGAAATTACCCCTTTTTATGACCCAAATGTCATGTTAGCTGTCCGATACTTCTATTACCTCTTTCTAAACATCTCAAAATATATATATATATATATATATATATATATATATATATATAACTATATATATAGATACTATTTGTTGTTTAATGCTCCAAAGAATAAGATTTGAGTTCTTTTAAACTTTTATGTCAACATTTATGAATAAAATTTAATACCTGAGATGATTATTTATATTACTTTTTATTAAAACTGAATGGGTTCAATTTAATAATAAAGATATCATTTCTATAAATTTTTACTTGCTTGCTAATTAATTTCGGTTTGTGTAAATGAATGTTAAACTTTATATTTACTAACTCCTTTCTTAATTGGTTTCAACGGCTAACTCAAAATAATATATAGAAACGATTTCTGTTATCATTGTCCACTTTATAGGGCGGCGTGACTATACAATGTCACGCTTATTTTTATGACCCTTTCTTTTCATCTTAATATTAATTACATTCAAATACAAATAAATAACAACCGTTTCTTTATCCAGAAAAATATATATAAATATCTAATCTCCTATGATCTCGTATAATTTATTCATAAATACAAGTACATTGTGAATATTTATATGCATAATGAAATTAGATGTCTCCTCCTATAGATAACTATATAAAAATAAATACACCATTTAAAACCTCGAAAAGATTATTAATTTTTTTTTATTGTTTATAAAATTATGATGCAATTTACCAAACGTGTTTTTTATTGTAATGAAATGCTGAGTAATATAAGAAGAAAACAAGCGAGCACTAGAAATAGACTTTCAAGTAAGCGTATGTACACGTATATGTGTTTCTATAAAAACTCGAGGATATAGTTTCTAAACTCAATCAATTTTGAAATGTTTTACAATTGTGTGTGTTATTGTGTGTGTGTGTGTGTGTGTGTGTGTGTGTGTGTGTGTGTGTGTGTGTGTGTGTGTGTTTTTATTTTGCAAAAAAACGATAAATAGTGAAATTGTATAGCAACATACTTGCATGTGTCTGACTGAAAAGGAGTATAATTGTGAGTAAGACATACGACAATTAATAATACGTCGAGTTTGATAAATAATGTTTTTATTAATAGCTTGATTCATTCAATTATAACGTAAAAATGATGATTTCAAAATGTGCAATTCTGACTGCATACAATGTGCGTACATTAACCTATAACTTTTGATGCCAGCAGTTCACTATGCATAAGATTCAATAAAGAATTGAAACTTTGTAGTCCTAATCAAAACTAAATGCTTTAGTAACTTGCATGTGTGTATGTGTTTCTTTTGACCTTATGTAAGTACATAAAATTGTGTTTTATAAGTGCTGTTTGTTGTTTCAAAATTGAATTGGTTAATTTAAGGCCCATTTGTTTCATATTTTGATAAATTTAATAGCTATGGATAAATTTCCACAATCGTGTTGAAAAAATTTTTTAGTAAGAATTAGGCGCAAATTTCAAAATTCAGGAGCGCATCACGTTTTCAACCTGATGGCATTTCGTCATTAGAGAATTGGCTACTGTTCCCGGTTCAATTTCACTGCTACCATAAACAAAGAAAGATATATCTCTTTCATGAAGGTAATAGCAGGCACTAAAATTAAGTTTAGATTTATTGACTGTTTCAGATTTATGAGCAGTAGTATTGAAAAGTTGTCAGACTATCTGGAGAATAGTAAAAATGATTACCCGTGCTAATTGTAACAGTGATGATCAATTTTCTCTAGTAGTTCGCAAAGGCGTGTTTCTTTATGAGTATATTGATACGTGGATAAATTAAGCGAGACCAGGCTCCCCAAGGAAACGTTTTCAGTCATCTGACTAATGAGAATCAGTGATGAGTTTGACATGCGGTTAACGTTTGGGACAAATTTAATATTAAATCGTTAGGAATAGTCTGATTTAGATCTAGTAAACCATTCTGATGATTCGGAAATTGGTTATATAGTCGAGTGTGATTTAGACTATCCCATAGAATTACATGAGTTACAGTGATCTATCGCTGGCACCTGAACATATGGTTCCACCTGTACCTGATTCAAATTCTAAAATTAAAAATTATTGCTTACATTGTTTCAAAACGTAATTACATAATTCATTACATAAGTTTGAAAGTATATTTAAAATATGGATTAAAGTTGGTAAAGTACATCGTATATTACGTTACACACACCACACACACACACACACACACACACACACACACACACACACACACACACACACATCACACACGCACTGACACGCACTGCACACCACACACAACACACACACACACACACAACAATTTCAAGAACCTGTTTTGAGCTGAAAGCTGAAATTTTTTTGATCTGTGACTCATTTATACCAATGAGATGTCTTTGCAATTATCATGAATTGTGTGTGTGTGTGTGTGTGTGTGTGTGTGATTCGTGCGTTTCGTATTTCGTGCGTGCTATTGTTGTGTGTGTGTGTGTGTGTGTGTGTGTGTGTGTGTGTGTGTGTGTATCTCCATTCATACTATCCATTTTCAAGATTTAAGATATCTAACACAAAAAAACCATAGTTATTAATATTTTTTTAATTTAGTAAAAATGATATACATTAGATAATACAATATTTTTTCATACAGTGTCAATTAATATTATTCTCTGCAGCAATGAATAATTTACGTATGGTGGGATTGTAGCGCCACTGTTAAAAACGAAATATTATGTTTGTTGTTTTTCCAGCTGCACCCAAACTACTTAAGAACACATCCTTCGTGTTTATTAGCGTTTTAAATCCTTCAATTCGTATTTTCTCTTGTTTGAAATACACATAAAAGCGTTCAGGTAATATACATTTAAAATCATCTGTTTCCATCACTATACGTTCACCGTACTTAGCATTAATTACATCTATATTCGTCACTGTATACTTTCACGATATTTCGAGCACGCATTTTAGAGGGTTTGCAATGGGTGCTTTGGTTTAACCTTGCTAATTCCATTATTTGCTAACTGAGTGATCTCAAACCACACAGCTCGCTGCAGTTTATATAAGAAAAATGTGTCCTTGAGTACCTATCGCTACTTGTTAAATACCCATATTGAGCTACTTTTAGTTTAGACTATTGACCTTGACCTTGATCTACTTATTAGCATATGCAACAACCTAGCACTTTTCGATTTCTGTGACCTTGCAAAATTTTAGATTTCTAAGAAATGTAATATACCACTGCAGGTTAATAATCTTTGACCTTGAAAATTCTATTTTTAGATTTGTAAGAAATGTAATGCGACACCGTAAGAATATAATGATTACTTTTGCAATTTCTATTACTAGCTTTCAATTTTGACCTTGACACCATAAGAATATAAGGATTACTTTTACAATTTCTATTTTTAGCTTTCAATTTTGACCTTGACACCATAAGAATATAATGATTACTTTTGACGTTTCTATTTTTAGCTTTCCAATTTTGACCCTGAGAGGACGGGTGACCTTGAAACGAGGCGCGAGTCACGACGATAAAACTCATTTGACCTTGTAATGTAAATCCTGTACTGTAGTACAGAATCTAGGTCAAAGTAGATTAGAAGCCCCCCCCATATACCTACTCAAGTTTACACAATTTCAGCCGAAGCTCACCAGGGAGTTCATCCAATAATGTATGCCCTACTTCCAAATAAACTGAGAGTTACATATGATCGGTTATTTGAAATGCTAAAAAATTTAAAACAAGGACTATATCCGCAGTCAATCGCGTGCGATTTCGAATTAGCGGCAATTAATGCTTGAAATACATGATTATTTATTCCATCTGGCACAGAACATGCAAATACTTATTTCTGAATTGGGGCTAATGAGGCGATATTGAGAGGATGATGATTTTGCGCTAACAGCAAAGAAAATTATTACCGCCGTACCGTTCGTTCCACTGCAAGATGTTGACGAAGCAATCGACGTGTTAGCAGACCTTTTACCATAAGAACTTCAGCCTCTGTTTAACTGGTTTGAGGACAATTTTGTTGGGCGTTTGAACCGTCGTCGAAATGATAGAAGAGAACCAACATTCCTATCGCAAATGTGGACGATGTACGAAGGAGTACTAAATGATCAAAATCGGACTAACAACCATGCTGAGGCAGCTCATCGCTGCCTTCAAGTTAAATTAGGAATGGATCACCCAATTATTTGGAAATTTATTGATGGCACTCGGAAAGTACAAAAAGGTAAGTTACTTGATTTACTTAATTCGGTCCACATAAATTAAAATTTAGTTTTTTTTAACGCGGAATCCATTGCGAAACCATACATTACATTTCAAACAAAAAGAATTGTAAATTTCTTTTTTAATAAATATTCACTTTCTCGCTATACCGTTAAAAAGCTTACAGTAATTTTGAGATAATTCGATAATGTACTGTTATTAACTGTATCTTGTAATTGAGAACCGCCGTCTATTTATTTTAGCAACAAAATAATCAATTATGTCTTATTATTAATTAATGAGATTAATTTTCTGAAAATCTTATAAAATATTATTATACACGTATGGTTTACTACTATTACATTAACCGATACATTTATACCTAAAATGTAACTTTTTGCTGTAATTTTCAAGATGAAACAATATTATAAAATGTTGTAATATTATAAAATAAAGCTTGGTTGTAATATTATAAAATAAAGCTTGGATAATCATGCACGCTGAAACTCAGAAGGCCTTGAAACAAAAATATCTTTCGAAAATTGTATCATTATCTCTGTTATTGTTCCTGTTTTAGTATAAGGTATGTGTGAATGGTTATTAACTTAGGAGCCTTGTTATTTTTCAGCTTGCGATGTGTTTTATGAACAGCCGGTTGGTGGACAGAGACCGCCCCAAAAACTTCGGAAATATAGGGAAGCGGACCGAAGAATAAAAAGACTAGTGCTCATAATTCAAATTAATCAACTTTTTATTTTAATTAATTTAAAATTGTTATATTGACATTAAAATAAGTTTTTATTTTACAAACCTTGTGCTTTATTTGTACAATACCGTTGATTCTTTTAAAACTGGTTGGTGGCAAGATGGCCCGCGGGGATGTGGCTGCGGCAAGTTGGCCGCGGGCCGCGGTGAGTTAGCCGCGGCGAGATGTCCCATCCCCTCATTAGTACTATGAAGTAAAGGTGTTTGAAGTCTAATTTTGGCTATTTTACCTCTTATCGTGACTTTGTCCATCTCGATTGTGGCAATCTGCTTATTTTATAAGTAATACACAACGTTAGAGCGATTTCACCATGCAACATATATTTTAAATCCTTTAGTATTGGTTTTGTTCTTGTCTACAAATGCATCAATTTAATTGGACGTCTTATTTCAACAACAAAAAGTTATGTATGCAATTTAATATTTTGTGGTAATCTAAAAACTGTAAAGCTAACTCCAATCATAAGAACACAATCATAGAAATAGATTTTAATTGCCAACTAATAATTACATTACGACAATTATCTTTCGTACAACAAAAAAAAGTACATTCAGAAGAACCATTTTTAGTAATCGTTTTTTTTTTATTATTTTATGAGTAATTTCTGAATAGAAGTTTGAAAATCGCTTTACATAAAGCTTTTCAATATTTGCTTACATCGGCTGATTTGTGATCTTGTTCTTCCAGGTTTATCCGCTTTTATGCATGAATTTCCTTACAAACCTTCAAGTAATTGTAAGTGATAAAAATGACTACAGTGAAATAAAGCATATATTTTATCCGTTTTGTAAAAATATTTTGGCACTGCACTCAAAATGTAATTAATTTGACAGGTAGAGTAACGTTATTGTTGGCAACGAACCTAACAATTACAATTTGTAATAGTGTTTGTTAGATGGAAATGAGTTGAAAACAATGCAGTAAGGGTTTATTATGGTTGTAATTAAAGATTATTACAGATGAAGTTTAGTTATTTTATCTTGTAAAGCAATGCAGTAGACATTTGGACTTCTGACAAAACAGAGTTTTGCTCAAAAATTATGCTGGAATAAGTTATACAAAAAAGTATGTCATAGTAACATTGAAATCGCTTTCTAACTTGGATTGGTATATTTATATGCAAACTAAATTAAGATTTAAATTACAGCTTGACAATAACTTTAATTATTTCTTTCACAGTTTTGTGAATTTTGTTAGTATTTTACGACTGGTGATGCAATAACAAAGTTAATTACAAAGAAAGATGTAGATATGCTATAAAATTTTAAAACTTTCTATTTACGCATTAAACATATTACCTTTTCATTAATGTCATCTCAGCAGTCCTAATGTTGAATCTGACAACTAAAGAAAGTTATGGGTGGTACATAATTTCTGCTTTCTTTGTATTTTTAGACATTGCCGACCATAAATTTAAACAAACAAACCCTATTGCTTATTGACGTGTTTATCTAAAACACAAGAAATATGTTTTCCATTTTTTGTTGTTATTTAAGCAATAGTTTATCATAAATAAACGAGCAGTTGTGTCGAAACTAAAATTACATTAGAACTATTAGTGAAATCGGTGACAAAATAAACGTTAAGTACATATATGCCATAATTATAAATATATATTAAATATTGTAAAAACCCTACGCGTTTAGATTACAATTACACTTCAACTCATCAGGAGTGTTGACCGTTACGTCATCACATACAATCATATGGTGTAATATGACAAACATGAGTCAAAATTATTCTTGTTATAATAAATTCTGATTAGAAAATATACCCCGGTATGGTAGCATTTAAAGCTGCAGAATTCCAAAATACAATTACTTATATATTGTGATTTATCTTGTAAAAATTAGAGAACGTTGATTATCGTAATCGTAATGTAACGGTTAAGAAAAAGTATTCTTTGGAACGTTTATTTTGCAGCCTGCAGGTTATGTAGGTTATAACACATTCTGCCCTATTACAAACAATGCACTTTTCAACAAAATGTAAACATTTAGTGAATTATAAAAACAGGAGAATGGTTTGTTGTACAGTGGCCGGCGTGTAAGAAGACGAGCCCGCCTATGCGCGAAAGACGACTTTATGATGTTGTTCAAATTCCCGTTCGTTTACCTCAGAGGCGTCATGGATATTAAAAGCAATTCAAAGAACCATATTTTATGTAAATACGCAATTTATTATAATTAAAAGCTATACTGGAAGTAATACTATAATTAAATTAATAAAATCAATATGTTATTACATTGCAATAATTGATACCTATTACTAAAATAATATTGTCTAAAATGTTTCATTTTCACTGTCACTCAAATCACTAAACTGATAATCACTGTCACTATCTTCACCCATATTGCATATTTATAACTAACTTCTCAGTTTCTATATCCAAAATTTGTTCACTTTCAAGATATTTGTCTTCTATATTAATTGCTTTATTACATCGGCTTTTCCAATCTTCTGTAGTTGTCGTTTCAACTGCTCTGTTGGCCAATTCCATGACATCATTTAACTTAAATGTAACGTTTTCTGTGCTACTTCGCTTTCTATCTTTGCCCAAATTAATTCTATGGGATTTAGATCCGATGATACGGCGGAAGTCGTAACGCAATGTGTCCAGATAGTTCATTAATTTGTCAAATTTATATGTCTTATACCGATTTTATTTTCTAGTACAATTTGTAAAGTTGTGGTTTATATAGGTTCGCAGGAACTTGAATTCCTTTTGATGTAACCATTCTAACATTTCGCTTTTCCTACTATTCGACGTTGGTGCAGGATCTAGTAGAACACTGTGGTACCGTTATCAATAACAATGACGGAGTTGTTTGGCAAATTCGGTAGAAGACGTTCTTTGACCCACTTTTCATAATTGGCACCATTCGTGTCGTCGTGGTAATCTCCACTTTTGTGCCAGATTTAAATGTTAATAAACAGTTAGGTATAAAACCCATGTCGCCCCTGCGTGAACCATAATTACTCGCTGGCCCTTTGAAATAGGAGCAAATAATCCTTCGTTACTGTTGTCATTCCAGCTTCGTGAACTGGTATGTCCGCTGTGAATATAGCTTTCATCCAAAAGACGATCGGTCTGTTTTCAGTATGGTAACGTTTAATGTTTTGAAGGTACACTATTCTTTTTTCTCGAATATCGCTTTTCTCTATGAAAATTCTTCTGTTGTCCACTGTTTTCCTCCACTTAAAGTTAAATTTTTTAAGGATTATTCTCAGCGATTTTTCTGAACCACTCAACCCAAATCTTCCATTAATTTCTGTCGTAAGGGTTTAACCACAGACTCTTCTGTTTTATGGAAGTTATAAATGATGTGTCTTATTATGTTAAGATCATATTCTGCAACATCCGTAACTGGATGTTTTTTGGCGCTTCTTCTCCGGAGATCTCAGTATAATTGTACCATTATTTTTGCGGACGATTCCTTGGCTTCCTTTATGATTCGTTCTATTGTTGTGACTGATACTTTGTTGCATTTGAAGTTTTTTCCTTGATGCTCCGTAAGGTT